>JAYRBV010027304.1:0-10406 GCA_036023255.1 Mitrocomella polydiademata
GCCCGAAGGGCGCTTATAAGTTTCACTGCGTAAGCAGTCTCTTCAGCGTCCTTGCGACGCTGGGAACCAGCTAGTTTCTAATATTTCTTGAATATACAAGACAACAACAACAAAAAAGATTTGAATAGGACTTTAGTTGTTGTTGGTTTTTCTTTTAGACCGAAATAATGATGCCTACATGGGAAGAGAATTATTCTCACAGGAATTTTTTATTTCCATGTGTCCATGCATCAATATAAAAGTAGTACCTGTTCAAGAACGTGCAACGCAAACTTCTGATGGGGAATACAATGCAGTGTCGAACACGAGTCCTCCGGTTCACGCCAGGCCGTGTGGAAATGCAGCCTTGTCAAGATATTTTCCTAAGATTGAAAAATAAAATCGAATTTGTAAATAATGTCGAGGAAAAGTTTCTGTTCTTATAACTTCTACGATCTTTGAATGCTTTTGTCAGTTAACCTTTTCGGACAAAAAAATGTCGGACAAAAGTTGAAGAACATTCTAGTCCTGGTTTTGAACAAGATAAGTTTTGGATAAAAGGGACGAAATTGCTCGAGGTGATGAAATTTTTTTCTGTTGTCCCTTTTTTGTCCTGGTTACCTGTTCGGGCAAAAATTGGTCAAAGTTTTGCGGAGATTTGTGTAGGTGTTTAAGATGAAATTGTAAGTATTTAGATACTTACATAACACTCAGCAGCATCATCCATCCTTCCAAGTTGAAACCTTCTTTCGTCCTGAATTCAGAAAAAAAACACGAGAAAAAGACATGTTAAAGACGAGTTGCGCGTGACGTCACTTATTTAATTCCGAGCGAAAATACTCGTAAGAGACGTAATTATTGTTTCATGGTTTATTTACGAGAAAAGCTGGCGAAGTGAGACTCAGATATGTTTTTTTAAGTAACTAAAAGAAAAAATTCTGACCAACCGACCCAATTCGAAAACTTTGCATCGGGTTTACACGACCAACCAACATATTTTTACGGACGGCCAAAATTATGTGGACCATCTGAGAAGATTCTAGGTGAAGAGGTCGAAAACACTCGCCTCTTCATCTAGCGGCTAGTGCTTTCTTCCCATCCATTTTTCAAGCATGGGCATAATACAAACCATACAGAACATAATAAAGTCTGTACCACTATTGAAATGCAAAATTCAGGAATAAAGAT
The DNA here is from genome assembly GCA_036023255.1 of Mitrocomella polydiademata. Taxonomy (NCBI): domain Eukaryota; kingdom Metazoa; phylum Cnidaria; class Hydrozoa; order Leptothecata; family Mitrocomidae; genus Mitrocomella; species Mitrocomella polydiademata. The sequence continues at coordinate 1,168 of JAYRBV010027304.1, forward strand.
TTTTTAAGAAACACATAAAAAAAAATGACTGTGATTTTACTATAAAAGCATTAGCCATTGCCAGTCGCATATCATCCGCTTCCAGGGCAGATTCATCGCTTCCTTCCAGCTGGTAGAAGATCCTCTACAAAATAAAAATAATAAAATTATTCAAAAGTCAAGGGGAGGAGTGCAAAATTGCCTGTCGTGTCAATAGTCCACCAGGGGTCACAGTGATGAGGATAACTTAAGACGGGTAAGGGTGTTGGGTTGCTTCTTGCTAGTCGTCGGTAGTCTCTCAAATCCGATAAAGTTCGATCCCAGGATGACCTCTGATTGCTAATTTCCATAGGTTCCATTGTAGGTGTTTCACAACGCAGGCAGGATGAAAGTCTACTATAGTACAACCTAGTACTACTTAGTACTGAAAAGGTTATCCTGGGTATAACATTCGTCAAAAATAATATAACAATAACATGTTCTTAAAAAAAAAGGATTGGTGATAGGAAATGGAAAGATACCTTTAAGGAACAAAAAATACATGCATTTTCCACACAAGCATGACCTTCCAACAAACGAAAGCTGCGGCGAAACACATTGACGTGCCATAATAACTAAAAAGAAGTATGACAATAGGACATTAACGCGCCATAATAACTACTAATAACACTTCACTGGGGCCTAAGATTGTGTATTATCCAAAAATGCAAAAAAATCGTGGCTCATAGTGAAAAAAGAATACTTCGCTGAGGCCACCAAAACCTTCGATAGTCTCTCTGTTAATATTTCGACAGAGGGGCAAAAACATATCGGAGCAGTGGTGGGATCCAAAGAGTACAAGGAAAACTACCTAAAGGAAAAAGTCAGCGCATGGTCAAACGAGCTAAAACATTTATCAAGAATAGCTACGACACAACCCCAAGCGGCATATGTGGAATTTATTTCGGGCTTTCGCCACAAGTTCAATTACATCATGCGAACTGTTAGCAACATTAGGCAGCTGCTGCAACCGGTTGAAAACGTTAATGATTTTTACGAGAGATATTGTAATTTTTGTAAAAAATCATACTTTTCCAAAACGAAAAATGGCCAAAAACATTAGCTAATCTCCGCTAATACATGGGTGGACTTACTGGCAGCAAAGGAAAATAATTGTAGAGAGAAACTTCTGAATCTACATAAACTATTTCACTGTACATCTTACCAGCTAGAATACCTAGTTTGATTTCATGCTAACAGGCTAATAAGAAATTATTGGTTCAGGCAAAATATTATTATTTGTAATAAAAATTCTCTGTGTTATCAATAATGGTTTTAGATTTCTTATGTTCGAGTTCTTCCTTACTATAATAACATGTATATTTGGCATTTTAAGAGAGTTATAAAATCTGAGAAGTGCTGCATATGCAACAGTGGCTTTACTGGTTATACCATATGCCATATACTGTAGGTTTCAACAAAGAGGACAATTCAATCAGCTCAGAAAGATCATTAGAGAAAGTTGAAGATTTTTTTTTTTTTTTGTAACAATGAATGGTTTGAGAACAGTTTTAAAAGTATAATCCAGTGCATAAATCTTAAAAAAGCGATAAAAAGCCAGTGCCATATCAAGAAAAAATACTCCCCCTACATGTGAAGTTTTTTTCTGAGTAATCTTCCAACTGGGAAGTAACCTCACAAAGGGATGAAAGAAGGATTAAAGACAGTAGCATATACAGATAATTTGCCTGTTGCTTGAAAAACGATAGATTACGCCCTGTCATTAAAACCATTCATTCTTAAATGGTTAAAAAGTTAATATCAAATTATCATAAAGCATAATTGACAATTTGCTTTAAGTTCATTCATTGTGTGAAGAATTCTATAATTTGTATACATGTAAGTCATTTAAAGCTACATTTAGCCACAAATAAGATTAAGAGGATTACATCCTGTTATGGGTTTTTTCATTCAAGATTAAGTTCGACTAAGATTGTGTGAAGCTTTTTAAAATTACATGTATCATAAATTTTTCATAATAAAAACAATTACTACTGTATTAACACAGATTCATAAGTATATATTTTTAAATTATATAAGTTCTACATAAAATGAGAAATCTCAAGGGTTGTTCTTTTGTATAGTGTTTTCAAAAGAGGAAATCTTTTTTTGCACAATCTGAGATATTATGTTATTTTCAGATTGGAAGAAGTAGCTGTTTTAAATGAGTATGGATTATTAAAAAACTCTTATAGGAGTTAATGTTTTTAATATGAAAGTTGAGAAGGTCAATAAAATATAATATATCCAAGAAGAAGAAGGTTTTACCATTTAAGAACACTTCCTGAAATTTAAAGCAAGTTTACAAGACTGTATAAAGAAAGCACTGATTTTCCAGTTACTTTTTGGCAAAAGCGTACCCAAATTAAATTTGACAAAACTAAAAATTAGATACAAAATAGAATACCAAAAAAATCTCACTAACCTGGATTGCTGCGTTAAGAAAACAATTGTTATCCCCAGGTTCATTCAAAAATCCTTTACTGGGTAAACATATGGACATCCGGCTCTCCAGTCGAGGCCTGTATGATGAACCCAAATCATCGTCATATGAATGTGATTTTGGAAACTTGCCAATCCTGTCAACAAATTGGTCAGGGAAAGTGTCTTCTTCCATGAGAAGTGTCACAAAGTTTTAATAATTCATTCCTTTTCTTCCGTTATCTTGCTATAAAAACAAAAATTCAGGTATCCCTCAAATGAAAATACCGCCTTTGAAACAATAGATACCAAAAGAAATAAACCAAAAGACAAGTCTCACTATCCAAAGTAGTATATTTTATTTATTTGATACTTTTTGATGTCAGCATCTTCAGGAGATAATAATAATACTCCTCAGCAAATTTTTTCTACTGTCTATAAACACCAGTCAACTAAATAATGGACAGTAAAATCACATAGAAAGGAAATTAAAAACGGTAATAAATCAAATACTTTAAAAAAAACAATAATAAAAAAACAATTTATGTATGCTTTGAACTAATTGGGGTGATTAAAAATTATTTGTGTGAAGTTATTAGAAATAGCTGAGAAGAGGTTTCTTCAAGGAACAGAAAGTTCAAAGAGGCAGGAAACAGGAAACATAACAGTTGGTCTTGGCTTTCGAACTTTGTTTGCTTGGCCGGAGCCAACTTGAACAAATTCAGTATACGTCACCAGAAAAGGTTTAAAATATTAATTTCAACAACCAAAATACTGACTGGATATTTACCAAATACCAAAAATTTATCATCAAAAGACACAAGTTCATATCCAGTATATTTTTATATCCTATGTTTTTGATGTGCAGCTAACTATCAATCCTTGAATAATTTAAAATAGAACATCAGGGAAATTGTTAGCAGCACTTTTAATCCATATACAGTTAGGTCGGCAAATATTGTTAAATTAGGTAGGTTTTTCCAAATCTAGGTCGGCTTTAACGTCGGTAATGCCGTATGCCGTCCTGAATTAAAAGGGCTGTGTTAATAGTGACAACCATAATGAAACAGACTTTTATGTAAGCCGTATATTATTGACTTTGATATTTCCCCTTCAAAATTATCCTCAAAATAACAAATTTGTATCAAATATTTATTGAAATGCTAGTTCTACAGTATATAATATATTTTCATTTAAACTTCCTCATACCTTATAGTAACAAAATGTGTACATAGTAAAAGCAGGGGATTACATGAGGAGTTGAAATATGTTTTATATAAAATTTACCCCCAAAAAGAGCGAAAAGTCAGAGTAAATTGTTCACATTGCACTTCCTGTTCAGTTAGGATATCCCTTCAAAACGTTTCATTGTCGTTCCATTTTATCTGCCGTTGTGCCTAGAGTAAACACATTTCTAAGCAATCAATTTGTAACTTTCTTAATTAACTAATGTACAAACAATAATTGGTGTGGTTGCAAATTACTAGATTTTTTTTGGTTTGTAAAATAAGGTCTTTAAATTACAATTAGGGAGATGCAAAACATACTGGCTGTTACAATAAGACAAATTTTACTAGCAACATAAGACAGCCCCAAGAAATTTATCTGATACCAATGTAAACTCGAGACATTTTTAGGACAATTCAGAACGATAAAGTTCATTGTATAACATGAAATTTTGTGTGATGTCAACCAACTATAAAGAGATGCCACAAGCCTTACACCAAAATTCATATTGAATAAAAGACATGAATATTTGGTATGTAAACTCAAACATTCTTAGGACAATTCAGAACAAACTCTCTAGCATAACAAGGAAGTGAGAGATAGTACAAACACATTAAATCATTGACATCTCATGAAACACTATAAACACAAAATTCATAAACATATTTTCTAACAAAAACATGCTTATTAAAAGTGATACCAGTGATATCGTTATATGTATGAGAGAGGAAAGAAAAACATTTCTGACAAACAGGAGACGCTTTTTATATAATTAGAGAGCTGTTTAGCATAGAAATGATTTGTCACTTTAATGGATTTCTGTTAGTGGTTAGTGGTGTATACAGTACTACTGTAGTAATGTGCATATATTATACTCACAGCGCTTATGAAAAAACAAAAGCAATTTGTCAAATCAGGTGCCAAAAATGACCCTTATTCAAGAAAATTTCCCAATTACATTTCCAAATAGAGTTTCAGTGGAAAGAACTGTCAAGTATATCTGTTATTATTATTTATTTCTAGCTAAACACCCTGATACAGTAGTCAACATACTTTTTACAAACGCCATTACACCATCAAAGTGAACAAGTGTCAAAGTCAAAGAGGACTGGACTTTTCATCTATGTAACACATTAGGAAACCAAACCATGAACCATACTACATATATAGACATAAACAAACATTGATTTTAAAATATTAAATAGAGTTGATGGCTAACCAGCTGAAATGCAAACACCAGCTGCAACTCCTGTCTGTGTATTTTACTTTATTAAATTTGAATGAGGTAACAAAAAGTAATAAATTTGTTAATGAACAAACTAAAAACAAGTTAGCTGCTATTAAATATAAATACTGGTCCTAAATCTAAAAATAATTGTTGAAATCCAACAAAATCACAATATCAATCAACACTCCTATGTTCACCAGCGAAAAATGTGGTGACTTAAAAATCCCTTATAATTTTTTAAAGTTGTTAGAAATGTTACCGGCTATTTTAGACTGCACTGCACTGTGTATATAACGTCTGGTGGTGGCAAGAGAAAAAGAAGATATGAGCCAACGAAAAATGGTTGATGGTCCCGAAACACTCTGGACACTGGTGTCATACTACGATAGAAATCCTGCAAATTTAATTTTTACATGCGGAGCGAGCGAGCAAGCAAAGTGATCGGAGAGCGTTTTCTTTATTCTACTGCCTAGACTTTGAAAAATCATAAACCCACTGGTTGGGATACACACAATTGAGAAGAAGAAGAAAAAGGGAACAAAAAGGGAATATTACTACTGTAAAAAACTAACTTTGGAATCTTATGATCTGGCCCTGTCCTGTTTCCACATGAATAGCAACATAGTATAGAAGTTGTACTCTCCCTACTTGACCTGACCATGGCATTATAAAAATTCTCAAAGCACAAGAGTGTACTGCAACTTTAGCTTGAACAATAAACAAAACACACCTTCCACAATCACAACCACAGACTGACAGACCAACTACACTATATCTTTGAAAAAGCTTTGAAGAATGTTGTCTCAAACTATGGCAAATAGACAAGTGAAACGAGGGGAATTTCAAAATTTCAAAAGTGAACGAGGGATAATTTATCCCAAATTTCACAAAATTAAGCATGTGATTCCTGGTTAATCACATGGTTGATTGAAATTTGATTGACGTCTTTGCTTTACGTTTATTAATCAAAAATTTCTTCGTCATTTGTTCCCAGAGCACTGCTTGCATTCCTCTTCTTCCCCATTCCTTGCTCTTTCAAAAGTTGTTTTTGTTGTCACAAACTCAAAATCATTTGAAAAAAAAAAATTATTCTGCGGGAAATTACAATCTCATCATTGGGAAATTACAAAACAGCGGGAAATTTCAGATAAACGTAAGTAACGACGTCAATCAAATTTCAATCAACCATGTGATTATACACGTAAAATATATAAAAAAAGAAAAGAATTTTGTAGTGAAAAAAAAAAAATTCGAATTTTTTTGTTGCTAAATATTCTTTCCGGAAAAGTAATATTTTTTGTACTAATAATAAAATAGTTACCTAACCTTGTACAATATGTAATATATTTCCTCGTTCAGATTTCTCGTAATATTTTCCTCGTCTATTCCATAATGTACTCGGTACCGTACGATAACTATTACTTATCGCATAGTACCAAGTACAATATGAGATATATTTTTTGAGTTCTGATATTTTTGTTTCATTAAAATTCACGAGCCTTTAGGCGAGGGAAATAAGAGCAAAAATATTAGACTAAGAATTATCAGAAGAGTAAGAGCAAGAAAAGCAAGAAATTAACCTAACGTCTTGAAAACAAGATTATCAGAAGAAACAAACAAACAAAAAACATAAAAGTCACTTAAAAAAGAAATTTGGATAACAAAATAAAAAATCCAAACCAAACAACCAGACAACCATGACCAAACAACAAATTTTTCTCTCTCTGTGATATGACGATTCGAAAGTTTAAAATCAAAACAAACTTTTGAACGTTCGAAAGTAAAAAGAACTCCCGCTTTCTTTGTTGTTTCTTTCTCAGGCCCCCAATCTGAACGCGGTCTCATATTTTACAAGTAATATATGAGATATGAGAAATATGTACTCCTGAATATTTATTTTATTCGCGATAATTATACTTTTTATATATGAAGGAGTACGAATCATGCAAAAAATGAAAGTGTTACAGTAGTTTGTACTAACTTGAAAGACTTTACTGTACTCATAAGGTGATGAAAACTTAATTTATTGTTCTATATAGGGTCAGTCGGTCGGTAAAATAAAAACATTTTTTTCATATTTAAAGGGTCGGCTTTTGTAAAGAAAAAATATTCTCTTTATTTCAATCAAGGTTATAATAAAAGGAAATTTTTTTTTGTGCAGTGTCTAGACATCCCTTTAAAAAAGACTTATTTTTCTCACTATAATGACGTCTGTACATTTGTGTATACATTGTTTTTCTGTTTTTCAAAGTTTCTGTTTACAAAATGAAGAAAACAGCAAAACAATTTTTTTACATTCACTCCAAAAACGTCAGTTAATAAACAAACTAGGTTTTATAATTTTCAACAAAGCGTCACTTGCACCACACTCACCTCCAGCGTTTGCTAGAATTTTCGTTGTTTCCCTTTTTAAAATTTGAATAGGAAAACCTGTAGATACAAAGTGTGGTCAGCTATGGATAATCACACTTCATCTCTTACGGTAATATTATATAGATATATACCTAGTATCTATATTCCCTGACTGATTTATATTGCATATTTTTGGAAAATAAAGCAATTAAACCTACCACGCTTAGGATTTTCACGTTTGCTATGAATTTTAACAGAAAAACACACACACAGAGTGTGAGAGATTGAGAAGGAGTGTGGTTGAGAAAAACAGATTGCTCAAACGTGGATTTCACTTTTGCAATTTAACTTTCCCTCGCCCTTCCTGTATCCGGATTCTAAAAGAAAGCATAACAAACTAACATAGTAAACAGAAAACACAAAAACCGACTTCGTGTATATGTATCATTATCATGATCTCAGATTCCAGGAACTTTGTTGTTTGTTTCAGCACACCATTACGAACATTTCAAGTCATGTTTATTTTGTGTCCACTCTGAGTTGGCCGGAACACTATATCACGGTTTAACGAAGAAAATATGCTCCAATGAATTACGGAATGATTGCCAATCTAGATAGGAAATACGATTTCATTGAAATAAACAAAAGTCATACACCGAATCCCCAAAGCATCTTCACTGCAAAACAGTACAGTAGAGAAAGGACTCTCCGGAAACTGTGCATTTATTTTTAAATTTTTGGTAATCATTTTCCTGCTAATCACTAGATATTAGTATCATCTTTTCAAAAGACACTATTTATCTCTCTCAACTACTGGCCGTTGGTTCGATAATATTGGGTAAATTGAATAAATAGCGCTTTTACAGTGTTTTTTTGGGGGTAGGGCTTTGTTTTGCCTTTTTCTGGCTTTTTGGTTGTTTTGGTAAATGCTAATGGACTTTTCTACTATACATACACTACACAAATTTACTTTCTTTAAGCCTACCAATGACTGTATACCATTCTATCATTATAGCAAGTTTAATGTGTTTATTTAATATATGTACAGAGAAAAAACACATATTAAATAAACACAGTTAAATTAAAACATCTTCGATAATAACTTCAAAAATTATGAAACTATCTGGAACACATGCAATTTTTTAAACCTTCATCAACAGTTTTTTTTGACATAATAAGATATATGTTTGTGTTCAATTCTGTATGAAATTCTGTAGCTTTGTCTCCAACCTTTTCTCGATCTTTTATGTTTTGTTGATTTGTTAAAAATGGAGAGCTATAAAGAAGAGAAAGTGATATATACTTAGAGCGATGAATCAGAATCAAGGATTTTATCAGATTTTTCCGTTGTGGTGTAGCAATGTATACTATTCAATGAATTTGATTGGGTCAGCTTATCAATTAGTCAAAATGGCTTTACATACACTATACGACCCTGCTGATACATTTGTCCGGTGTGTATATACACTTTGTTATAAAGATTTTAAACACCAGACTAGTGATTTGAACCATGCATATAGCTTAGACTCTAAAACCCATATTTTACTCACCTTTGATATACTGATATGGGAGGAAGAGAAGGCTTTATAGGGCAGGGAGCGTCTCAAAAATTTGTATACATTTTTATGATTACAGTTTGTATAGACATAGTGACGGCTTTTGTTTAAAGGAGAACTAACGTCAAAATTTTTTATTCGCTTATTTGATAGAGGAGCTCTTGAAAAGTACTTTAGAAAAATAAAATTTGTCAAAAGCTTTTTTTTTTGGTCCTAATATAGCCATAAATGTACTCATTTTGACCCTCTAAAACTCATACGGTCGTCGTCATTTGCATAGCAAAATGAAAGCTAAATGACATCACCAAGGTGAGACGCTCAGAATTAACATAGATCTGAAGAGAGCACAAACAGCAATTTTGCTCTGAGGAAGAAGTAAGCAAAGTTGATAATTATAATTCTTCGGATGTAACTTTTGAAACAGACGAAGAAAAAAG
>JAYRBV010027315.1:0-10399 GCA_036023255.1 Mitrocomella polydiademata
TGTTAATGTAAATATCACTGAACTTTGAAAGTTAATGGTGATCATCATTAAGCTGCATGTTTTGTCATCAAAAAAAATAATTACTTTCACGTTTTTGGACATTTATTTTTTTATCGTATTTAAGATATATTTATTGGGTCAGTCGGGCCCGCACAACAGCTAATTAAATTGGTCTCGCCTTACAATGTATTTTCCTTTTTATGTATTAAAATAGCAAGCATGAATATAAATTTCATTGTAGAAAACAAATACTTAAATATCACATTCCTACCTCGGGATTGTTGGATCAGTATTCTCTTCTCTTTTTTCTTTCTCAATCCTTTCTCTCTCCTTTTCTTTTTCTTTTTCTTTTTCCTTCTCAGAATCTTCATCCTGTTATGAAAAAAAATAATTCATGTGATTTTTGAGGAAACTAAGAACACTTTTCCAAATTAAAAAAAAAAAATGCTGATTAATGAAAGTATTTCCAAAGTTTGATTTTAATACTAGGATATACTAACCTGCAGTGAGTCTTGATATGTACTAGCTTGGTATTGAGCATATTTCTCTATCGTCATTTTGTTTCTAAGAAAAAAACAAAAACAATATCAACATCTTAAATATGACTAGTACAACAAGTTAGGCTATGCTTCAGGCTTTGTGTTTTTGTGATTCGTAAAAGTAGTAAAATAAGTTTGACAGTAATGATATTCACGTGGTTTATTTAGAAAATTTAAACGTTTTAGAGAAAAAACGGAGGATTATTTATTATTCACCCAAAATGTTATTCCTCGTTTACTTCAGTCTTATTTCTATTTCATGCAAAACCCAAAAACCCTAGCCCATTCAAGAGTTCTGAAGGAAAAACAATCCATATATCACATATAGAGTAAATTTATCTGTCACCAAATAAATGCGTACCAAAACACCCAGTGTATTATAATATAAATAAAAACTAGAGACTCAAATAATAATTAGACTGAATTTTCAAACCTGCTGCTTTTACAAGGCCAAACAGTTCTTCTCAATTCTTCATCCCAATTTTCATCAGCTTTTTGTTGTCTCTGAAATAAAACAAAACAAAAGAATAACATTATCAGCAGAAATATGAAATTGATGAATTATTTATCAAAGAAAGTAGATTGGCACAATAATTACCTGGTGTCGGATTTCAATTGAATGGTCCGGATTTTGTTCCACTAAGCGTCTTGTTGTAAATAAACTCAAATCTAAATGTCATAGAAAGTAAAGATAGTAAAATAATTTCTGGTTTAATGAATTTCAGAGAACTCAATTATCAATGATTTACAACTCTAACTTTAATATTATTATTATTACAAATTTTTACCCAAGATAGCCTCCTCAGTACAATATAGACTGTTATCAATGAGGGTCCTGCCTATGTTGCGAAACACCTACAACGGAACCTAGAAATGAGAGGTCATTAACCACTCGGCCACAGCTCCACATTTACTTTTAAGAACTGAATGTAGGAATCCTAGGAATCCAATAAAGACCTTCATAATGTTTTTCTCTGACTATCAAATCTCTAGATCATTGTTTCAAAACACAATAGAATATATATAACAACAATGCCGTAGTCAGTATTTTTTAGGCATGACGTTTCTTCTTCGAAGATTTAGCTGTCTGAGTTCTGGAATTGCTGCAAAATGTGTTTCGAAAAAATTCCTTATTTCATCAATGAGCAAAGAAGTTTGTAACCAAAGAAATTCTTCTCTTTTAAATTCTTTGGGCTAGTTATTTGGGCGCCTATCGCTGGTAGGAAAAACCGTCTGAGTACAGCACTGAACAATATAATAAACTTGTTAGCTTACCTAACTTAAGTGCTTTACACAGGCCTTTGACAACTGTTACAGGATTCCTTTTGTCATAACAGAAATTTCTTAATGCTGGAGACATTGCTTCCCTTCTATCGGAAACCTGAAAGTAAACAATTCAAATTAAAATCCAATCAGTATACTGCAATGTACCTATAATGCAATAAACAATTAACACTCTCCCAAAATTGTCATTTTCTTCCACAAAAAATTCAAGTTGTAAATACTAACACAAGCATGCTTGGACAAAATGTAATAATTTTTAGAATTTGTCTTTTTTATGGAGACTATGTAAACATAAATAGCCTTACAGTTATACTAGGTGTTGGTGGATAAAGTTGGGTTACTGGAACTTGTGGAGGCCTCGGTGGTGGACAAGGTACATCATTTTCATTCATTAACAAACAAATCTTTGGTAACTCATATCCACTTGTGAGTGGAGGAATTGGTGCAGGTGACTTTGGTTCATTCCCTGGAGAAGTTGGAGTTGGTGATAACAATTTTGTATCTTTCAACTGAATATTTAGATTTGGATTTATAGTCAGGGGAGTATCTTTAGAGATATTTTCGACAGGTGACACCAGCGGTAAACCAAGTGAAGAAGGTGTTATTGCTTCAGACAACGGTGCCAAGTCAACAGTTGCCGGTATTAATTTACTTTCTGTAGGTCTTGCAAGTGAAGTATGTAACGTATTTGCTACAGAAGTATTCATTTGATTTAAGTTTTTGTCTGCCTTGAGTAAAGGATTTAAACAGTCTGTTTCATTGTGTATAGATAAAGAGTTTGGATCCCAAGACATGTTGGTACCCTCCATTGGAGATTCTGTATTTGTTACTGGGAGGTCTGTGCTTGTAGGGGGAGTAATACTCATTGATGTAACAGGTAGCGGCATATCAACAATCCCATCTGACACAGGTGCAACAGATTCAAAAATATTATTGTCATCTAGCATCAAATCACTAGTTGGGTTCGTTGTATTATCGAAAGTGTCCATTATCAACTTATCTTGAGTAGGATCATTCAAAGGGACATTTGTTTTGACAGCACTTTCAATGTTCATTTCAGATAAATTGACATTTTCTTCAGTCTTTTCAGCCTCACCATTTGTTGGCATTTTACCTTGAAGTACCATTTGTTGATTAAGACGTGCCTAGAAAAATAAAATAGTTACAATTTTCATGTTGTGTTGATATCCATAACAAAAAATCCTGTTGTCTTGATCAACTCAGTTAGCTTGTTAGATAATAAAATAGCGGAGTACAATAATTACATACCTGCTGTACAAGTACAACTGTTCTTGCCGTAAGTTCAGCTGGAATCGGCAATTTCCAGGCAGCTTCAATGCTTGGTAAACTGAAAACATTTATGTAAACAATTAATTACAATATTCTTCCTATAAAAAAACTTTACTTCAAAGTATTATTAAAGTCAAATTTGTTTGACAAAGTAAATTATGAGTTAAAAACAACAAATTTATTTAAAAACTTTGGCTTATCAAAAGCCTTTTCACATTATCTAGGTTGTGTTGAAGTATAATCAACCTTACTTTTTATTGATTTCAGCTACCAAAGGACTCGCCATTTTTTCTTTTAATATTCTCATCCTAGTTTCTAAACCAATATTTGCGGTCCCTAAAGTAAATAAATTAAAATGCTGATTGAGCTCGCTATCATGTATGATTGGTAATTTTTTTTAGCTAATCATTACCATGTTTGTGTTAATAGTTTGTGGAGACCTTAACAATGGGTTGAGTTGGATGACTAGTTAAAGACGTAAATTCACTAATGGCAACTAAGCTGGTGGTTTGACATGGACCAGCAGCTTAGTCATAGAGCAGTTGCCTGGCTGTGGGGTCCCATAAGTTTGTAGATCACAACAATTCATACAATGGGTGATAATAGCATTAGAGCTAAACTTAACATTGATCAAACTTACCACAGGCTTTCAAAGCATTCTTGTAACATATCATTGCATCCCTATTTAAAGAAAAAATATATTCCCATTAAAGCTTTATTATCAAATCCTAGCTTTCACTTGGCAAAGATCATTAGCCAAATGATAATGAGATTAGAATCTCCATTCTATGTAAGAGAAATCATGGGGCATGCGGTTGGCTCAATACAGTTACAATTTTAGAAAAGGAACACCACCATCAAAGACAAAATACAATTCTTTTGAATCCGTGAAAATAAGTCTATGGAGCTCAAAACAACAGTTTGTACTAGTTTATACCGACTGTCTTCCTGAAATTTTCTTCCCTTCACAGTAGTTAGTTCACCAAAATTTTCAAATTCTGGAGGTAAACCACCACAGTACTAACCGCAACTGTACTATACCAATCTTGTGCCCCCTCCCCTTGGAGTAAATCATAAATTCAATTTACTTACTCAAATCGACCACCAGTTTCATAGAGTACTCCAAGGTCGGTCCATGCAGCAACATGATTACTATCAAGTTGAACGGCACAAACATAAGCTTGTAGAGCATCCATGGGTTGGTTTTGTTGTTGATAAAGGACGCCAATTGAACACCATGTATCAGCGTTGGCTTCAGCTTTATCAATTGCATGTCGATAAGCGGTAAATGCATCGTGAATTTTCCCCAGCTGCGCGTAACACCTAAGTGAGATATTACAAATTATACTCCACTCCATTTCTTACTCAGTCGTATAACATACATCATAAAACATACTTTCATCCAACTAAATTTTGTTGAGAAGTGGGAAAATTACATGTAAATATGTTTTGTTGACTTTTTTACTATGTCAATAATACAACGCTAAAATACAAAGTTACACCAAAATAAAGAACTGATTTATTAGCTGTTGAAATAATTTGAAGTAGAAAACCTTCTTCTTACCGACCAAGAAAGTACCAAGATGATCCACTACTACCATCAAGCTCTAAAGATCTTTGTAAACAATGAACAGCTTCTTGGATACGTTTTGTTTTCTCACCAAGTTGATGATGGGAATGATGCATCCAACCTAAAAAAATGGGAAATTTAATTAATGTTGAAAATTCTACTTAATAGGTAATGGAAAGTCAGTAAATTTATTTCAAACATTGAATTTCTGATGAAATTCAGTGGGTTTTTCTTTGCGGCTCTCTGCATTGTATTTATTTTTTGTGAACATTTTGAATAAAGAAATCTAGATCTTATACAAAAATGTACACAACTCAAATTGTTTATAAGATTACCTAACTGTCTCCAGGCAACGGATTGTATGTTTTGTGGCATTCCTGGTACAGAAATGATAGCTTGGTATGCTTCCTTAGCCAAATCATACTTTGATTGAATCTCGAAGAGGTGTGCAATATGAAATTGAACTGAAAAATATCAAATTTGAAAACAAATTTCCAAGATATGTCATTTTATCACATGTACATTTTACAGATGTGCCCTAACCCTATTCCTACTGGGGGGAGGGGGGCTTAATTCTATTTGACATCTTTTTGCAAAGTTTCAGGGGCCCAACTATCACCATTTTGAAATTATAGGCGATAGCTCGAGCCCACCTACAAATTTACATAAAAATCTCTATAAAAAAGTGAAAAACTAAATTATGTATAACTTTTGATCTAATATAATAAAGCTATTACTTTGAAACTTTTACAGTATACTTATATTAATAATATCTATCTTTAACAATTAAAATGATGACGTCAAAACTTATTTTCAATTTTTTATCAAATTTGGCGCACCATTGCTATTTGAAAAATAAAGAAGTAGAATATCTTTACTACAACTCTTTGAAATGCATTCTTAAAAATGTTGTCCAAAAAATAGCGATTTTGTAGCTTTTTTGTTGACGCCAGCAAAAAAAGTGGCAGCCATTTTGAATTTTATTTCTACCATTTTGTTTTTTCCATTGAGAGAAACATCTGTACCAAATCTTAGCAATGTAGAGTATATATATTCAGAAGATTTTTGAGAGTTTTGAGGAGCCCCAAAAAGGCCCAGTTCTAATAGGGCTAAAGCATAGTTTTCACTATTTACACATGGTTATATCAGGGCTCCTCAGTGTTAAGTTCTTGATAATGCCACCGGCCAGGATTCGAACTTGGAACCACTATACATTGAGACACACGATAGTAGCTGTATGCTTTACATTACACCACACAAATTTTATCACATGTACAGTACAGTACTTACTTTCAACCTTTGACAGAGAACAAGGACTTGAATCCAATAAGGCTAATTGGAAGTGCTAAAAGTAGAAATCATTACTTTACTTTATTAAAATACATAATTAATATCAGCAAATTATTTTCTTCATTGAAAACAAATTTTGCATGAAATATAAAAGAAATTTCTTCATTGTCATTCAAAAATGAAAGTGAATAAAGAATGTTGAGAAAAAAGAGTTTGTATCTTTCTTAGATGGCGGTGGAATTCCCTTATGTGCAGCAAAGAGTGATTATGCAGAAAAGGAGATAAATAGTTCAATAAATAACACCCTTTTTCTTTTGATTAAATAATATCAAGATCTATCATATTTTTAAAGATGAAAACATTCATTAGATTTTGCTTTATTCTATTAAAAAAAGTAATCAGAATGAAATAATCCTTCAAAATAAAGTTGGTAAGTAGGGATATACCTTCAAGCTTGCATCAAAGTTATTTATTGATTTGAACATCAAACCAAGTCTTAAATGAACTTCATTGGCTCTTGCAAAACTTGGATCTACATAAAGCAATTGCTGGAATGCCTTGATTGACCTAGAATTGACCAGTATGTAAACTTGCACATTCTAGATGATCTGGAGAGCGGAAGTAAAGTCAAGTTTTTGCTTAAAAAAGTTACTTCAAATGTCAGAAAAAATGACGACCATATAAAACAATTAGTTGTCATGGCTGTAATTGCCTATAGACACTTTTATGATGCTTTGCAAGTATCGTGATGATAATGCATGTTTTGACGTAAAAAAAAAGAATGACGCATGCTTACCATTGATATGCCTTGAAATGAAAATAAACAAGTCCCAATCCATACAGAAAAGGTGCATCCTGAAAAACAATATTGGAATTTGTAACTTATCTAAATGATAGCAGATTTCAATGAAATAACCTTTAAAATCACCTTTCTTACCTTGAAATATTCCTCAGATAGTCCAAAATATTTTTGGTATGCAGACATGGCTAAAAAAAGGGTAAAATAAGAATAAATTACATATATGGAACTATTTTTTCATTTGAATCTATTATAGATCAGTATTTCATACCATTCCCGTACTCCTCTTGGAGAATGTGATAATGACCAAGTTTGCAAAATACCACCGGATCAACACTTTTTCCTTCTGCTTTCAACTGGCTCACTAAATACTGTATGCCCTAAAATCAAAATCAAGACTTAGGTTTTACACATGGATATTCTATATCTACAAATGCAACATTCATAATACTTGAAGAATCTTTTTTTTGTTTTTTTTTGTTCAGGCAGACATTTGTAATAAAGCATTGCATTACAACAAACTTTTTGCATTTTGAATAGTCTGCATTTCAGAATTTTCAAGTCAACTTGCATGTGGTAATTTTTTAAAACTGTCATCTAATATTGCTCTGGAAACAAAGCTGGTTCAAAATACATAAGATGAAAATTAAAAAATCTATCTGCTGTAGATGCAATGATCTAGCACACAAATTAGGGGGTTATAGCCTCCTAATGTGTAAATTACTTACTCTCAATTTTCTAAGTTTCTTCTTAGATAACTTCATAATTATTTAGATTCACTCAGATCAAAAACACAATTACTGAACACAATGTAAAAATATCCTCATTCAAAAACCATTTTTTGTATATAAATCAATTTTTTGAATGGTCAAAATTTTCCTCTCAATTTTTGAAGATGCCTATATATACTGACTGGTCGTCAATTGTAACCTTTGTTATGTAAGAAAAGACATTTGTTTTACGCATGTAAAAACATTCCTTGTTAAGCAATTTAGTGGGATCATTCATAAATTTAATTACTTAACATCAATGAATTTCCATTACATACTACTCAGTTAATTGTATTCAGGCTAACAATTAATAGACAAACAGGAAATCATAAAGGTAAAAGTGTGCAATAAAAGCTCATCAAAAATGCAGGTTCACATGGGTGGTTGGGTAATTTTCTCACTGACTGTTGCATAATGTAGGTAATTTTATAAGAATAGACACAAAGAAATAAAGCATCACGTAACTCACCTTTTTCAATAAAGCTTTGTGAGTTAAATTACAATATGTCTCACTAATGGGTGATAATAACCGAATGAAGCCAAATAACCGACTATAAAGAAAAAAGAATAAAAGAAAGTATATATGTACCAGTCTATTGAAAATGCAATCTAATTGTGTGGATTTTCTACATTAATTTCCAATTTTCTCAAAAAAGGAGAGCCTTGCTATTTGAAATTTCCATTTCTTTGTCTAATCTTTATTCTTACCTGTCATAATTTTCAAGAAGTTGTTTCTCATGTTCACTCAATAATACAGATTCAACTTCAACCTGAAAAAAAGGAATTCTAAAATTATACTGAGAAATATTGGGCTGCAATTCATTGATATAAAAAGAGATAACATCAGGGTTCTCAGCAAAAATCAGAATTCAAATTCCAAGGGTTTTTTGGCAGGTTTTCAAGGGTAAAAAGAAACTCATATTTCAAGAGGTTTTATCCTAGAAATTCCAAGGTTTTTCAGGGTATTTATATGTAAATATTCAAAAGTTTTCCAGATTACAAATTTTATGAGAATAACAGAACCAAAGGCGGGGTTTGTATAGACGGGTTGCAATGTTTACGTTTTACGTTTTTCTCGCTTTTTTACGCATGCGCAACTTTTTTGCCACTCTTTTCCTCTGCTTTTTTTTTCATCCGGAACTGATCCTTATAAGCAAAATGGGTTGTGAGAAAACCGGAAAAATCCCGTAATTATAGCTGTTTCAACAATAAAATTATTTTCCATGCTTTAAAACATTGATTTGGGTGGTTCTATGTATGAAATGTATCCATACTGTACATTAGTTTTCAAGATGGCAGAGCAAGATATGGCTAGTTATAGTTCTCATACTTATGATTCACAACAACATCACCGCACTTCAAAGTTATTTTGCCCATCAAACTGCGCAGAGGACTGGGGATATAAACAACAATACGTCACACGCAACCCGTCTATATCCACAAATGTAATTATAGTGGTTAGGGCCAAAAAACCGCGAAAATATCTCCTAATAAAGTATTATTTACTTTCTCAGGTATTGTTTGACTTTTCCGCTCCACGTAAACTAACTGAGTCCAGAATAGCAGTAAGCACTTTTTTAAGAAGTTTTTCAAAAAGCTGTGAAATTGTGGTTAAACATGAATTTTTCAGTCTGTCAGCAATTAGCAAAGTAGAGGTACAAACACAACATAGGATCCTAACCAGAGAAATATCCAGAGGATTTTAGACACCGGTATACCAGTTTGGGCACCCTTATGTATCTGCCCAAATAAAAAAATATATGTACAAATAAATTTATTTGCTTAAACATGAGCTTTCTATTGATACGGAAGCTAAATGTGGTATAATTTTGTTGAATTTGCATATACATGATAACTATAAAAGCTAAGAATTACTGCCTAGACACCCTGCACTCCATTTTGATTTTTTTACAAAAACGGGTTTGCCCAAAAAAAACTCTGGATATGTCAATGCTAACAGATAGGAGTCTACTACTGTATGTTCTGAAAAGACCCTTCATGGTTTTTCGAAGATGCAATACTGCATATTAGATTTTGAGATATAGACAAATGAAAAAATGCATGTACTGTATACTATATACGTCACTTCTTATGACATAACTTCTATCCATGTCTTCACCAGGACAGTTCTAATGTCAAGAAACTGTTACATATGCTACATTTTATCTTAAATAACTTTTTCAGAGTGCTGTTGAGGTTGGGAGATATGGACGTCTGTGCATAGGCTGCCATTTTACATACCGCTAGTAAACCAATTAAAACAGCATATTTTACCCGTTATAACTCGTTAATATGAGTTATAACCTATGATAGTACTGCACTTTTCCAATTACTAATCCAACTATAACAGTAGAATTAACCCCGCGATTAAGTGTTTTGTACAGCATCATAATCAAGAAGGGATCTGTACCGCTATTAAATCCCACAATCCAGTAACTGTTCTCCTATCTCAGGCTGTTTTTGGCAGTTTTTGGAAAGGCTTGTTTTGGTTTGTTTATTGGCATTCAGTACTAAATTCAAATGGGTCAGGAGATACTGTAACTATGTTTGCTAGGCAAATCCCAAAAAACTATATTTTATTTAGCTACAGTATTTGTTTTCAAGCATGCGCTGGAACAAAAAACAAAACAAAAACAGAAATAAATACCATTACAATGGTCGCACTTATTACAACAAAAACATGAAAGAGAAGGAAGAGAAAGATGAGGAGATTGAGAAAAAACATATTTTTATTCAATACAGGGGTAAAGTTACAGAGAATTTCGAACGCTCCCTTAAATGAAGCAATGTGCCATGCGAAATCATCACCACAGTTAGGAAAGTCAAAACAGTATTGCCATCTCTGAAAGCAC
The DNA here is from genome assembly GCA_036023255.1 of Mitrocomella polydiademata. Classification (NCBI taxonomy): domain Eukaryota; kingdom Metazoa; phylum Cnidaria; class Hydrozoa; order Leptothecata; family Mitrocomidae; genus Mitrocomella; species Mitrocomella polydiademata. Next base: position 10,395 of record JAYRBV010027315.1, read on the forward strand.
CAGTA
>JAYRBV010027326.1:0-10393 GCA_036023255.1 Mitrocomella polydiademata
TCGTTGGGCCAGGGTCTTCTTTCGCAGCGACTTTCCAAATATCAGAAAAGCTGCAAAGGACCCTGGGTTCGAGGTTGGTAGGTGTGTTGCAGAATTTATTTGAAATATTTATTATTACCAAAATTTGCTTACGTCATCAATAATTTGAACATTTCTAATTTTAATGATATTTTAGTGACGTCACAAACTAATTGGATTTTTCTTTTAAATTTCAAAATATTTTATTAAAACAAATCCTCGATACAAATTTGAAGGCCTTATCTTGTAATACTTGCGAGTTATTGGTATTTCAATTTTTATGACGTCATGAAAGTGACCTCACAAAGCAGATTTTTGTCAATTACTCAATATCACCACAGTTTTACAAATTGGCAAAGCTATTTCCTTTGTCTACTCAGTAATACGCTTCTTTTAAGCTATAAGTTTTGTGGGATGAGTGGATATGCCCCGCAAGTTAAAACTCGTATTTTGGACATGCCGTAACTCCCCCGAGAAAAATCTAATTTCGCAGTTTCTCCTTTTGTTGAAAAAATTCACATGGCACCAAAAAAAAACTTACCTCTAGTGAAACTCTTAAGCAGTTAACTACTACTTGTTACGTACTGTGTATAGAAGGGGCCATTATCAGTGTCGCATTTAGACAGTGTGATTGGACCATAGCTAATCAAAAAGCACTCCATCTGGTTTGTTTGACTATGCATTATTCTAAATACGTAACTGATAATTTAATTGATTTTAATTTACATATTTTAAATATTTTTTCTAGTATTATTGTTATCTGTATTTTGTAATCATATGCTTATATTGATGTAAATACGTTTGTTGGAGCAATTCATTTGATGATGAAAATATAACTAAAAAGCTCACGTTCTTTATACCTTTTATTTACAGTCAAATTTCGTAGAACGTGGCGATTGTCAACTACATACGAAATTGTCTTGTAAATAAACTGTAAATAAATTGTATAAAGAATAAAAACGAAATTTTTAGTTATATATTTATCATGTTTATATTTCCATTATTTTGATTTTAATTTTCAAAAGCTTATTATCATTTTAAATTCCAACAGACCTTTCCCGAAGCTCCCATAATTACATATTATAAAGATCTTCGATTTATGACGATTTTCTTTCGATAGAACGATTCACAAGGAGTAAATAATGAAAATTTTGACAGCTAAAGTTTTTTTATGGTTGCACAATTCTTTCAAACTACAATAGTATTTTATCTAGTTAAATTATTACTTCAGGGTTTTTTCTTTACTGATGAAAAGGTATAACTAAGTGGAACATGAAAATGTGAAAACAATGAGAAACAAAAGAATTGAAAGTAAATAAAATGAAAAATAAAAAAGTGAAAAACTTGCAATTTGAACTCAAACTTCAATATTTTCTGATTACATACAAAAATTTATTTTGAAGATTTATTTTGCTTTCTATGCCAACACTTCATTTCCTGTTTTGTTCATAAAATGGATTGTAACAACAGTATGACATTTTAGCGCATTTTATGTTTACTGTTATAATATTATTACAATCTTAAAACCTGCCATATATCTCGAGAAGGAAAAGGGATTTTTATAAACTGTAAAAAGACTTACTTACCTAGCCGGCACAATGCGTGAAAAACACCTGTGGAGGAGTGTCACTCGGACGAGGTTGCAGGCCAGCAGTCGACGTTGGAGATTTATAAGTCGAATTGATTCCCAGAATTGTCTTTAACTTTAACCTTTTTGCATATTTTCCCACAACAAATTGAGGGATATATTTAGATTTGATTATCTCTTGGAGTGGAGTGTAAACTTCCTATGAATAAAGAAAAATGAATGAAATAAAAATTGTAGTAATACGTCTATAAAGTAAAACTCTTCTCACAGCATTAAGCCATCGAAGGAAATCAATTTGAATTAGTAGGAGGACTGGAAACAACAGTGATGACAGGATGTCATAGGGAGTGACACCACATTGACATGGAAAATTAATTGAGTTTTTTCGTTGATTTTTTTCCAGGGTTCCAAATCAAAAAGAATCTTGGTATGAGTTACGTCACCGATAAGTTTGATGACAACAGCGTAATCTGGGTTGGTACCTTTCACCGTGACCGACTGGTAACTGCAATTCGTTTGAATTTCTGAACACCGCAGAATCCCTTGTTAGATATCGAGGGCTACGAATCAGTGTATAAACACACACTACAGAAAGCACTTCAGCAAGCAAATGTTGCTGAGATCAGTAGGTTTGTCACCATGCCAAACTATAGATCGAGCGGCATAGGAACACACTCGTTAATTGTACTTTTTATGATCTTGTCAAAGTACAATCATACAACCATTTTTACGTCACAGCTTGACTTTTTCGGTAAATATAGGATCGGATCGCTACTAGACCGAGGTTTTGATTACGGCGATGGAGTGAAAACAAAAGCCTGGTTCTATTCTCAGGAGGACATTGAGAATATTCTCAAGTTACTTGAGCAGAAAATAGAAACCTGAAATAGGATGACGCGCTAAAGAGAAGTGTATGTTCTTAACGAACGGATCAAAAGCAGAGCTACGAAAGAGGATACAAGTTCTAAAGTGATGCTCATATACAGTATAATCCCGATAGCTTGAGTCTCCAAGGGAGAAACAAAAGTGGTTCAAGAGAATGGGCTTTTCCAGAAATACTCTGTGTCCCTCCTGTTATGAAGATTTCCATCTTCAGACAGGAAACCCCTATGCCCTATGGAAGTATAATTATCTTCTAATAAAAAAAAATTACCCTCTTTCTCCCCCTCTCTGTTGAGGATACGGATTTTCAGAAAGGAATAAACTCCCATGGAATTCTAGACACTCCCCGACCTACCTCTGTGGCTATTTTTGGAAAAGCCCAATGTTATCTGGGGCTTTTTATAAGAAAGTGTTGCTTCAAAGATAATGCAAAAACAGTTCAAATTATCTGTGGTTCGAGTTATCGGAATTATCGGGATTAACACATGACAAATTGAATGATCCATCTCAAAACGACCAGGATAATTCCGGAATAAAGACTTAATCCAAGAGGATTAGAAACGACGTCACAATCTTAAATTAAATTGATATAGTGCCATATAAAATTAACGACGTCTTTACAACTGTATATAAGTATTGGATAAAATTATTTCAGATTTGTAAATATCAACTTAATTTTATCTCTATTTATCCATAATTAAAACTTTGTAAATAAAGGAATTCATCAGACATTTATATGTATATATGCGAAATATAAAAGATATAATTACCGAAAAAAAACACAAAAAATGTCTCGAGTTCCTCACTACTAAAAATTGCTAAAAAATACGAATTCAAAAAGCATTTTTTTGCGTGAGGATGGTTGGGGCCTTATCAAAACTATTGATTAATAATCTTTTCATCATTGATCCTTCAATAATTGTTTATTACGGTAGTTGCGACGACAGCAGCGAACGTATTAGTTTTGCCTCTGTACTCCTCCGACGCCCGAGATCGCATAAAATTACGTGAGAACTAAGTTTACCCGTACTTTCTCGATATGTTCCCAAAAGGAAAAGTGCTCCAATCTTAATGAAATTTGGCATGTAGATTAAAGTAATAATGCTGAATAAGATTTTGCTAAGATAATTTATAATTTGACATGTGACGTCATCATTTGGGCCAAATGATGACGTCACATTTCCCCGATTTCCCCGAAAATATGAATCCGATTTTACCGATTTATCCGAAAATATGAATCCGATTTTCCCGATTTCCCGAAAACTGCCCGGGCTACTGGTCGTTACGAGCCAATATTTTAAATACACCCGCCCCGTACACGCAAGGAAAGCTAATTAAAAATATCCCCGGTACACCCCCGTACCCCGTAAAGTAAACCCCGTAATATTACGAAGGGTTGCCCAGGGTCGTCGTTACCATTTGTGCCAATTTTTTATAAGAAACATCCGATATTTTTTATAAGAAACTTTTAATGTTTTTTTATAAGAAACTTCCAATATTTTTTTATAAGAAACATCCAATATAAGATTAAGATCTCTATTTACAAACTGAGGCCGTTAAGCAGACTCTAAAGAACATGAATTCCGTGTCTACGTTTTACTCTGTACTTTTTTATGACATTAAAATGACAACCACCGCCAAGTAAAAACAATAAAGTTGCGTTAGATATATATGATTAGTTTCAATGTGCTTCTTTCGTTCTGTCTTGCACTTTTCATGATGACGTGTTTGCGATAAACAGCTACCGTTTTACGCCGCACGGCTATATTTGTTGTTACAGAGTGTATCTGATAGAAAATTCAAAATAATTCTAGCATGCACGCGACGTTGTTGGGACGTTGAAACGACGTCGTGTACCTGCTGGGAAACAGCATGTATGAAAAATGCTACTTTTTACAAAACGTAAGTAATAAACGAAAACTTTGTTACTATAGAAAAATTACTATGTTGTTAAGTTCCCAGTGCCCACTGGGTAAGTTGTCAGGTATGTAAGTATTGGTATTTTCATGACCTGAGTGATCAGCCGGTTTGATTAGCGCGTGAAATTGAAAAAAAACAAAACACTAGCCTGGTGGGCCCAGTGAACTCAAAGGCGCTGAACCGAACCCAGTCATCGTCAACCTCGTTCTCAGGGGTTCTTTTTTTATATTTGACTGAAAGAAGAAGAAGGGCCTGAAATGACTGACGTATACCAAAATGTCATTTTACTTGAAGTGATAATTTCAAAAAGAAAATGCTTCCATTTCTCCCAAAATCTTTTTCTCATTAGACAGCAAAATAAAATAAAACAAAATTGTTTCTTTGATAAAGGAAAACGCCCAGACGTTGTAAAGACTTCGTTTTAACAACTAAACGACGACTATCATCCCTGACCTTACTTGTAGTTAGTGACAAAAAAAATAAATGACGTACGCCAAGAATAAAATAAAATAGCAGGCTCAACTAATAAGCAGGTACATAGTTTAAACGCAGATCTTTGCGAAACGAAGTGTTTGTCAAGGTCTGCGAATTAGACTTGGTACATTCTCACTTCTCACTCAGTATAGGGTCGTTGGGAAGTTCTATACTTATAATCTTCGAATAGATACCAAATCCAAGGTTAATAAAAAAAATGTTTTAACTTTCTCGCTCACAAGCCAATCAGAATACAGGATTTTATTCTTTAATCGGACACGAACTTAAATGGAAACCAGGCTTTTAACCTAAACAATATTTTCCCCAACAAATGTTCAATTCGCCTAAAGTTGGTCTAATGTTTATTCTTTTAAAATAGTTTCAGTTTTTCGTTCATATAACTTGAGAATATTCTCAAGGTCACACTGAGAATAGAACCAGAGTTTGGTTTTCACTCCGTCGCCGTAATCATAATCTTGGTCTAATAACAACCCACTTCCATGTTTATCGGAAAATTCAAATTGCGAGGTGAAGGCAGTTGAATGGTTGTACATCAACAATATTTTTGCAGCAATCATTAAAGAGAATGTTACTACGTTGTCCGACCGATAGTCCTTCATGGTCACAATTCGACTCAGGCCAGCAATATTTTCTTCTTGGAGTGTCTTTCGAATCGACGGTTTGTATGCGGAATCGTAGCACTCGACATCTAACAATGGATTCTCAGGTGTTCGAAAATTCAACCGGGCACCGCCAACTAATTGGTCACGGTGAAACGTACCACTCCAAATTACGCTGTTGCCTTCAAACCTATCTGTGACGTAGCTTATATCCAGATTTCTTTTTATTTGGAACCCTAAAAAAAGAAAACCAACAAAAATTTGTCTAGTGATAAAAAGCCTATGCCCGAAATACTGTGTAGTTAAAACCACTGTGTTGAATTTTAAATAATTACCAAAATGGTGGATAAAGAGGACGAAAAATACTACCGTATCCAGGTTATCGCCATGATTATTTGGTTAAACTATAACAGGGCTGGATGAGTTTTTTTCATTTCGTTGCAACAAAGCTTTTTTGCTCAAACCATGAGACTATAACGGAATGGAAGTCCAACTCTGTTGAAAACGGAACAGAAGATTCCATTCACCTTTTAAGCCATGCGTGTTGCCGCCAAAATTGAAAAAAAATTGGATTTGGCAATAAAAACATGGCAACACAAGCGAAGTATTTTGCCGTCATAACTACATAACAACACTTTAAATGGCTTTTTGACACACTTTGTAAATATGATGTTGATGTTTTGAATGCAAGTATCTTATAGTTAGCGGCGAGAAGGCGAAACTAGAGTGTATGTGAAGAAAACTGGAAGCATTTTCCCGACATTTTTTTTATCTCTACATAGTTGTAAATTTGAACTCGTATCTATAAAGTTTTCTGGACATTGAAAAAACTCAAGAGGTTGCAAGAAAAAATTACCTTCATTTTGCATGTAATGTTTTATTGAGGCATCAAAAATTACCCTGAGCCACTGAAAAAAAGAATTGTACAATTTAACCAAAAACCGACGTTACTGTCAAGGAATCTGTCTCGACAACTTCCGTGACTTTAAACACACACTAAAACAAGAATTATGGCTTGAGAAAAGCTTGTTGAGCACTCTTTTTGCCTCTGGAATTGATAGTTATGACTGCTTAGTACAAGTCTAAGTATTGGATATTCATGAGAAAAATTTGAAACACACCATAACAGCATGTACCCACCTAGACAGTTGGGAAATAAGTAGGAGCTTTCCCTTGTTTTTTCCTAGCCTCAGTTGTTGCTGAAACAGTGTGTTTTATACTCATATGTTCTTCATTTTGTTTACCATTGATTTAATCTCATTAAAACTGTTTTTCATACAGAAATTTTTGAACTATTTTACCTAGTTAGGCGGTGTCGTGTGTTTAATTATAAGAAATACTATTTGGGTTATGGAAAATAGTTTTAGATAGAAATATCCATATTTTTTGCTATATCTCGGCATAAACCCAGCCGGCAAAATGCGTGAAAAACGCCTGTGGAGGAGTGTCATCTCGAGTGAAGTTGCAGGCTGCTGGCAGGTGTTTTTCGAGCATTTTGCCAGCTGGGAAAACATTCTTACCTGTTGAATTACCCTGCGTCCACATCCATCCTAATTCCTTAATGTAGACATCGTATACTAGCGCCTGCGCTTGTCGAATTTCTTGCTCGTTTATAAGCACTCTTGCAACATATTCTCCTTTTGATACAAACGGTGACACTCCTGATGAAGATAAGTCGCACATGATACGTGAAAAGTTCGAATTTTGACGATTTGCTGAATAGGTAGTAGCTTTGACCCATGTTGACTGTAAGAATTTTGAACCATTTGCCTGCAATAAAAATCGTTTCACACCTCCAGTAGCCATTGTATGATACATTTATATTTTCCCTATGGTACAAAAAGTCGTAAATTTCAAGAAAAGTTGTTCTCAAATGTAAACCGCTATAAAATATTTTATGAAATGAAATTTTTACAGCAACCCTACCCAGCCGGCAAAATGCGTGAAAAACGCCTTTGGAGGAGTGTCATATCGAGTGACACTCTTCCAAATATGTTTTTCGCGCATTTTGCCGGCTGGGTAGATACTGCGGCACTTTTGACGAGAGCACCTCGCGCAAATGATAGACTCCATATGACTAAGAGCCATAATGCTATAGTGACGAAAGCTCATCTCAAAAATATAAGCCGATTTATCTAAGTTACTGGGGACGTTCAGAGGACGTCCATATTACGTCATGTGCCCACTGGGATACCTCGTCAGACGTGGGAATTTGATGTTTAACCCATGTAACGATGATTCTGTCATGAATGCATTGGATAAATTCAAATACCACCCAAATGTAATCAACAATCTATTTTTAACTTCAGATAATTTTATATTGATTTTGAAATCCGACTGATTTCAAGGCTTGCTTCTCTCGTCATGTTGGCTTGTCCGTTGAGCTGCTTACCGTTTAGTTCTATTTTATACCCCTCTGTAGAGTTTGCTCTTTTAGTTTTTTCTTCTCTCTGATAATTGTTGACTTGTTGTTTTGTTTTTCCCCATTCGTTTCTTCTTTCTTCATGATGGGTTCTCTCAGTTTGGTGGTCAATTCCATTGACGATAGGGGTTGTCTCCTTATTCCTTATCTACTGCCATACTAAGTTTTAAGTCAATAATACTTTTGGTTCTTCAGATATAACAACTTTTAGCAAAACAAAAACCAATCTTTAAATTACATACTAAACAGGTGATCATAAAAGGGCAACCTCGTCCTCAGGGCTCCTTCTCGCTTTTTATATATATGTATCTGACGGCGCGAGGTCCCGGCCCTGGTCCCGGCTGTTCAATTACGCACACTGATGGGCGAAAATATTTTTGCATAATATTATGTGTGTATTTTGCAGAATTATAGTAATTAGGTATACATGGCGATTGCAAAAGGTGATTTACGATTTTAAGGTATGGCTATGTGTAGAATGTTGAACTAGTGATTGATTTATTTGTTCATGTGAATTTTAAAGCATATATATTATATCTATCTATATATATATATATTATATATATTATATCTATATATATATTTATATATATTTATATCATATTTCTCTCAATTAAGGTGGAATACCCCTTCTCCGGCTATTTTCTTAAGGAATCAGTTTAAAGCTTGCAATTTTCTGTTAATTTGTAGATGTCGGTACCAAAATGGGGATCGTAAACTGTACATGCAGACTACAATAAGTGAGGCAGAAATCTAAATAAAGGCTTTAAAACTCAAATCGAGTACTCAAATCTCGAATCTCCGATTCTTGGGTCACCTCATTAATTACGCATGGGTTATTGTCAACCGATGCAAGCCTAAATCAAAAAAGTGGCTCACTCATTGCACACCTTGACATATTTTGTGTCAAGTTTCAGATTTACAGCACTTTCCAATATTCCTTGACTTTTGGCCAGGAGAAAGCAAGCCGTCAAAAAGGAAATCTTACGAAAATCGCGATTTTAAGTTTGACGTCAAAAAAACTCAAAAGCATCGTACAGCCTCCCGACTAATAATTCACTTTGAACCTATAAGTACAGGTCCCATACATTAGTCCAGGCAAAAGGCAAAACGCAAAAGGCTATTTCTTTTCTCCTGGTAATATTTGCAATTCGATCGCTTGTGTCTAGGAAATCGACAAGTGCCATGACGTAATCTTTATGCTGTGTAAGTTACGTAAACTCATTTGTTGCCATCAATAATGGCGGCACGTAGAGATTTTTAGATGTAAATTTCTTTGATTGCTACCAATATCGGTGGCATAAAATGAGATTTTACAACTTACGGAACTGAAAGATTGCGTCATGGATATCATGAATCCGTTTAGACAAGCACATGAAGCTAAAGTATGCTTACATCATTTTCCGTGGGAGCATTTGATGATGATTTACGGAAGTATTTAGCGATTGTCTAGATGCTACCCAGTGGGCACAGGACGTAATATGGACGTCCTCTGAACGTTACCAAGACGTCCGGACGTCCTGGGAACGTTCAGAGGACATCCATATTACGTCCTGCGCCCACTGGGTAACTTTATGTGTTATGAATACTGTTATGAACACTGATTTATAACTCACACTGCAAAAAAGGCATCAGAATCCTATGTGGTCAACTTGCTTATAACTTTACCTCAGTTGTCCTTTGAAGAAAACTCGGGCAAACAAAGTTGACCTATGTTCGCCAACTTAGTTTCTCGAACTAAAGTTGACCCGAGTTTTTATGTTAGGGAAAACTCGGGCAAACAAAGTTGACTCTTTGGTAATGAGTATTTGTCGAGGCATGAAATCCGTGGGATTTCCTTTTTTTTAGCGTGAGAAAAAGCACGGTTAAAATCTGCTAGATGATCCAAAATGGTAGGTCAGCTGTGCATAGTCGGAAATTTGCTTCGCTTGGCTGGCAGTATCGTCATCGTCTGTCGTGCAGTATTAGCAGGATTTAGGAAAGGAATAAGGTACGTAACCTACCCTGTGCTCTTACTTTACAACTTTTAAAGCACTACAATATAGTAGAGATTCAGTGAAAACTCCAAACAGTACTTATAGGAGGTATGAAATGGTATGAAATGGCCTCCCCGCCTGGCTGGCCTGGCTTCCCCCCTCCTGCCTGCTGGCCTGTCCTGCTGCTAACCTGGCTGTACTGTGTCGCCTGACCTGGGGGGAGGGGGTCTCAACCCTAAACGGCCATTGGCCGTTAAAAAAAAGGAAAATCGTTTGTCTATGCCTCCTTAAATCCTGGTGTCCCTAATTTTTCTACCATACATCCATTGCATAAAAAAAGAGAGAGGAGAGTTTCTCATCATCTAGCTAGTCTAGCCACCCGTTTCTGTAAGCGGTATACGATATATATCGGTATACTACGGAAGCCGAGAAGGGCCATATATACTTGACTTAATTATATGTTAAGTCAAAAATAAAATTCACTGATAAAATT
>JAYRBV010027337.1:0-10390 GCA_036023255.1 Mitrocomella polydiademata
TATCAAAACAGAAGTAATATATCTTAATTTAATCAAAAGTTATTCAAATTTTAAAAATACAGGTTTTTTTACTAAAAGCGAGCTAAAATTCTTTACATAATACACAACTATATATAATATAATAATATAATATAATATACAACATTCACGTTACCGTTCCTCCATTGTTGACCATTTACTTATTTCTTCTTTTTTCTTTTTTTGAATTGAGAAGAAAAATTAGAAAGTTTTCTTTTAGCTGTTTAAAGTGAATCTCTCCCACTCAAATTTGTGATTTTATAAAAACTTGTTTTTATTGGAACATTCACCACATTCTTTTTCAATGATAATTGAGCGAAGGACTCTTTGAAAAGACTTGTCAACTACCGTAAATGCTCTAATAAACGCCCCCTAAAAATCTCGAAAATTATATAAACTCCCGGGGCGATAATTGGACATTTACGGTAGCTCTAGTCTTAATCTTTTCAAATCTTCACTAGGGTTATGCAAGACTAAACCATCTCCAAGCTGTTGATTTAGAACCAACATGGGAACACGAGGTAAACTTTATTTATAATATTATACTCCTAGATGCTTTTGACTGACTTGGATGTTTTAAAGATTAAAGTGAGGATTTCAGTCAGTGAGACAAACTGAGTAAGTGAGACAAACTGAGTAAGTGAGACAAACTGAGTAAGCATGGTAACTAAAAGCTTAATAGACATTATCTTCTGATAAAAGAAGATAAGATAAGATCTTTTTTTATTATGGTCTCTTACGATCTCTAAATATGCTTTTTTATTTAGAGAAAGTATGCTCAATTGTTGTTCTCCCTTGGACTTAATGATAGTGCCCTGGAGATATTTTTGCGCCTCCATATATGGGATGATGTTATCAGTTGTTACCAAAGGCTCGGGAAACATGGAAAAGTGAGAACGTGTTAAATCCCCTACATTATATTTTAACTTTTTGGACCCTATCAGAGTTTAATCCCGTCACCTCGAGAAAAAATCTGCATTATTACGACCAAACAAATAACTCGTTTTTCCTTAATAGTTTCAGCCTCTTGATTTCATAATAAAAATTGCTTGAAGCTATATGGATATAATATTAGGACGAGCAATGATTGATCCCAAATTTTGCTTCGTTTTTTTCCAGGCTGAAGAAGTTGTTCGTAAACAACTGGCCATCAAAGAGACTACAACTTTATGGTGTCTACTTGGTGATGCAACAATGGTAAGTACTACACAAAATCTTCTGCGGAAGAGTGCCTTTCTTTTGATATTGCGTGGCGTTTGTAGATACACTCCTCCATATTTGATGATTTTGCCAGTTGAGTAGATAGTAGTAGGCGTAGATACACGCCTTTTTATTTAAAGGGATGCACTTTTTTGACTTCAACCTTAAGAGATATCAACTCATTATCTAAAAGGTAACTCAATGTTATTTTGACTAACAGCCACTTTTCTTTTACTTTTACCAGGATAAGCAATACTACGAGAAGGCATGGGAATTCTCAAAGCACCGAAACGCAAGGTCACAACGATCAATCGGATTCTGGTATCTCCGCAAACAAGAGGTATTCGTTATCGAATAATTTAATTCGGCCAATAAGTTTAATAATGCTTTTAGTGTAACCAAAAGCTTCATATTTTAATCAAGAATGACGATGTAAGTTTTCTTAACCCTATTCATGCCAGGCCACGTTTGACACTGTAGATGTCATCATAGTGTCTATTCGATGTCTCCCTTTATAGGTCACCTAAGATTACTGAGAGATTTCTTGATCTTATAAGGCAAACCCTGTCAAATAGGTTTAAAGCCTAGTTTCCACTGGACGCGAGAGCGGGCTTTGAGCTCGAACTCAAATTTCTAACGCTTACAAAGCAGATTTCCTCTTCTTTGATTAATTTTCAATTTTTATCCTGTTGTCTTTGACTCCGCGACAAAAAGCTCTTCTGAAAGTTGAACATTCCTTGCTCTGACGTCAATGAACTACTTTTAGAAATCTCGAGCGCCCGATCTCGCGTTCAGTGGAAACCACGCTTAAGATGAAGACTGACTGCATCAGACGAAAACTTATATACCAATGCATGATATTGAAATCCTTATTTCTTTTTATAACATAACCAGGCCTGTTTTCCTGTGTTTTTTTCCTTTCTGTTTTTCTAAGATTTTCCTGATAGTACAATGCTTATCTATTGATAATGTATTTTCTATTTAATGAAAACAAAACAAGCTCAATGTGCTTCGTTAGACTAGTTTTCGCTAGAAAGGAATGTGAATTTCATTTCTCTTGTTTAACCAGCATGATAAGGGAGAATAATTGATGGTTTTTGAAAAAGTCAAATCTTGTTCCGCTAATCAAGTTCCCTGTATAAATTTTCTAAAAGTCTTAGATTTAAGTTACAAAGTTGTTGGGAATGAATTTCACTGGAAAATACCAAGTTGAAATTGCCTAATAACGCTCATTACAAGATCTATAGTTACGTGGCTCGAGATAAATTTCACGGTTCTTGGTCAAAACAAGTCTACCAGTATGGCAAGCAACACGACAGTGAGTATATTCACAAGTACAGAGTCGGTGGTTTATTCCATAGTTACTGTTGCCATGGTTGTCACTGGGATCGTTCTCAATGTGTCCATGATTTATTCGTACGTCCAAAGGAAGCTTGTGAAGAGTCACTTCAACTTTTGCCTAGTCCATTTGTGTATAGCCAACACTGTACAATACATTGGCTTCATTCCGTATGCTTTATTGGATGTCAGGGATGTGTCTGGATCGTTGTCGGAAGCCGGAAATAACTTTGTGTGCGCCCTAGCCGATGGAGTAACGTTGTTCTTCGTGGCCGCTTATTCCAGTGTCTACATACTCTGCTTCATGGCGTGGGTACGTTTTCAGATCATCAAGAATCCGTTGAATTCCTTCTCTTATACAGTGAACAGAAGCAAGAAAGTGCTAGTAGCGTTTTGGACAGTAGCGTTCCTTATCTTTATACCGAATTTATTTACTTTGAAAGTGTTCGATGATGATCCGTTTTGTTTACGAGTGTATCCTTTCGGAGCGCAGTTCTTTTTCCTCTTCGGGCTGATTGCTTTACTCACTGGTTTTTACATGCCCTTGATATTCATGTGCGTTACGTATGTGCTGACTATACGTCATCTCTTCCGTAAGAAGGACAACGTGACAACCAGTACGAACCTATTCCGGCATAGAAACCACATTGTGGTGGTATTGGGCACTTTCATTGGGAACTTTGTTTTTTGCTGGCTTCCCGTGACAGTGGTGTTTATTCTCAGTGTGTTCGGTATGTTTGCTCCGACCATGGAAGGGGAGATGGAGAAAACGAAATACTATAAAGTGACACTCAGCATCTCGTTGTTGGCTGGTATTTTGAATATTGTGGCTAATCGTGTTCTCAACTTGAGTTACCGGAGAGGTCTAAAACGTCGTTCGGACGGTTAATTTGGGGAGATTGTTTCATCGACCAAATGAAAATTATTGAACGCGAGAACTATTCTATTTTTAGAAATTTGAGCGCAAGCGCCCGCTCTCGCGTTCAATGGAAACAAGGCTTTAAAAAATGTCAAAAAAGACTCAAAAAAACTTCTCCTAAAAGAGTAATAGACCAGGCAATACAAGGCAGGTTGGCCACCTTGAATCTTACCTATGTAACTTATTTTCATGGTTCTTTCTTTACTGGAAAGGTAAAGCTGAGTGGTATACAATAATGTGAACAAAATTGAGAAAAAGTGAATTGAAAGTAAAGAAAATGAAGATGAAAATTTTGAGCTTTTTTTATTTACAAAATCTACACCACTAAAACTTCAATCCTTTCTGATAATAAAAATATAATTTTTATGTTGAATAATAAAATATTTGTTAGTATATGAATGAAAGTTTTAAGACATAAGACATAAATAAAACTACTATTTCAATCCATCTTTTTAATCACTCCTCCTTAAAACGCGCTCGTCTCAACCGGGGTCACGTTTGACACTGTAGATGTCATCATAGTGTCTGTTCGATGTCTTCCTCGTCGCTGAAACAGTTTACAAAGTCCTGATTTTGAGTGTATATTGCACAGAATATTAAGAATACCAGCACTTAGGCAGGGTACTGTACAGCTCTCATATATTAGCGCTTGATGTTCTGCTGATTCAAAGAACCCGAATAGAATGAGACCCCATACAATAACAATGGGTAACCAACAAAGGACGAAATTGCAATTCAATAATCCAAGAATCATAACCACATTTTTTCTATGTCGTATGCTGTTTTGGCTTGTCGTCATGTCGTGTGCAGTCTTTTCCGTGTACAGTTTCCGGATGATCATGATGTAGGTGATGATTGTTATTACGACCGGTAATAGGTATCCGGTAACCATGAACAACCTACCGTGAACTTGGAAGAAGGTCTCACTGTGTGCGTTCTTCACGCAGTCTGTCCGCTCGGCGTTGATTTTCTTGGAGAAAAATAGTGGCGAGAACTGGATGATGCAGATCGCCCAAAATACAAGTATAATCTTTCCGCTTTTGGAATTGCTGATTTGAAATCTATAAAGGGGATTCGTTATCAATCTAAACCTTATGAAGGACATGTAGCATAGTATGTAGGCAGCACAGCTCGCTCCCATCCAAAACAAAGCCAGGCCATCCAAGAGTGAGCACAGCACTGACTCGAGCGTCTTATTCTCAGTGAATGGAATGTACTCCACCTTAACAATCGCGTACGGGATGAACACAACGTACTGGAATATGTTGGCGATGTTCAAATGAACCATACAAAAGTTGAAGTTGCTATGTGCAAGTGTGTGTCTTGCATATGCGCAAATGAACAAAGCATTCAAAAATATACCAAAACCGATCAAAACAAAAGTGCTACCCAGATATACGATTTCTTGCTTGATTTTTCGATAATTCAATTCTGTTGCATTCTCCATCTAAAGACGCCTTTAATATTATGTATAACGTTTCGTTTCTACGCAAGAATCTACTTTAAAAAAGTTCTTCGTCTTTTCTTATTCCATTATTTTTATTTATTTGTTTATCTGTTTATTGTTATTTGTGTTTCTTGTTTTGGCGAATACTTTCATTAATGTGAATATTGAGATATTGATTACAACCAGCAGCTGCAGAATGATAATTTAATTAGCATAGGATGAGGGAAGAAGGCCACCTAAGAGTGCTGGGAGATTTGATGATCTTATATATTTACAGTCGGGTAATCAAGCAAATGAATAAGGCAAATCCTGTGAAGATAGTTTTTAAGATGAAGGCTGTATCAGTTGCCAATCAGACGAAAATTTAGCAATGCAAACAAAAATGCATGATATTGAGATGCTTATCTTTTGATAATATATCCAGGGTTCCTACGCGGCCTGTTTTCCTGTGTTTTTCTCCTTTCTGTTTTTCTAAGATTTTCCTGATATTATAGCTTATCTTTTGATAATATATTTTCTATTTAATGAAAACAAAACAAGCTCAATGTGCTTCGTTAGACTAGTTTTCACTAGAAAGGAATGTGAACTTCATATCTCTTGTTTAACCAGCATGAAAAGGGAGAATAATTGATGGTTTTTGAAAAAATCAAATCGGACTTTTGATAGATATATTTCAAATTGTTTTTTTGAAATATTGGGAGGCTCTTGAAAGTTCCCTGTGGAAATTTACTAAAAGTTGTTGGGAATGAATTTCACTGGAAAATTCCTGGTTGAAATTGCCTAATAACGCTCATTACAAGATCTATAGTTACGTGGCTCGAGATGAATTTCACGGTTCTTGGTCAAAACAAGTCTGCCAGTATGGCGCACAACACGACAGTGAGTATATTCACAAGTACAGAGTCGGCTGTTTACTCCCTAGTTACTGTTGCCATGGTTGTCACTGGGATCGTTCTCAATGTGTCCATGATTTATTCGTACGTCCGAAGGAAGCTTATAAAGAATCACTTCAACTTTTGCCTAGTCCATTTGTGTATAGCCAACACTGTACAATACATTGGCTTCATTCCATATGCTTTATTGGATGTCCGGGATGTGTCCGGATCGTTGTCGGAAGCCGGAAATAACTTTGTGTGCGCCCTGGCCGATGGAGTAACGTTGTTCTTCGTGGCCGCTTATTCCAGTGTCTACATACTCTGCTTCATGGCGTGGGTACGTTTTCAGATCATCAAGAATCCGTTAAATTCCTTCTCTTATACAGTGAACAGAAGCAAGAAAGTGCTCGTAGCGTTTTGGACAGTAGCGTTCGTTATCTTTATACCGAATTTATTTACTTTGAAAGTGTTCGGTAATGATCCGTTTTGTTTACGAGTGTATCCTTTCGGAGCGCAGTTCTTTTTCCTGTTCGCGCTGGTGGCTTTACTGACTGGTTTCTACATGCCTTTGATATTCATGTGCGTTACGTACGTGCTGACTATACGCCATCTCTTCCGTGAGAAGGACAACGTGACAACCAGTACGAACCGATTCCGGCATAGAAACCACATTGTGGTGGTATTGGGTACTTTCATTGGGAACTTTGTTTTTTGCTGGCTTCCCGTGACAGTGGTGTTTATTCTCAGTGTGTTCGGTATGTTTGCTCCGACCATGGAAGGGGAGATGGAGAAAACGAAATGCTATAAAGTGACACTCAGCATCTCGTTGTTGGCTGGTATTTTGAATATTGTGGCCAATCGTGTTCTCAACTTGAGTTACCAGAGAAGTCTAAAACGTCGTTCGGACGGTTAATTAGGGGAGATTGTTTCATTGACCACATTTATGAATTAAGTATCATCCATTGCGTTTTGTAAGGCACTTAATTACCTGTAATATTTATTCATAAAAGGGTAGTAGAAAAAAAGTCTACATTCGTATATTTATTATTATCTCGATAAAAAAGTAGTGTGTATTATGACTAATCTTTCCCTAGGTGTTGGACTAAAATTTATATATACCGAGCGGTACTTTTTACCCACTAAAAGATCATTTTGGTGATTTTTTATTTGTTTAAGGAAACAAAAAACAAACATAAAGTCAATAATAAAACCTAGTCTTTATCAATAAAGTCACTTTGACAAAAAACGGGAGTTCTCTGGGAAAAAGTTAAGAGGTCGTGGAACAATGACACACGTCCACAAATAATGGTCCTCGACGCTTCATTCCCTGGGGTATTTATCACGTGAAGTATTCTCCCATTTACAAAAACTGATTTTCAACAGTAATGAAAAAATACACTTTTTACAGGTATTACGTCACTTACTCTTATGTTTTTGAAATGATAAGAAATGATTGAAGTTCAAGATTTTCATTTTTCTCTTTCTTTTACTTTCATATCACACATTTTTCCATTTTCTTTCAAATACCTTAAGGGAAGAAAATTTGGCGGGAACTTAATTTGGCGGATGACGAAATATATTAAATTTGGCGGATTTTTGCCAAATCCGCCAAATCCGCTAAATTTTCTTTCCGCCAAAATTTCTTCCCTTAAAAGGTACTTATCATGTTCCACTGCTATACCTTTTTCGTTAAAAAACAATTCTTGAAGGTAAATTGACTACAAGGTAAAAAAAATAGTTTGAAATAACTGTGCAAGCATTAAAAAAACTACCAGGACGCCCATCGCGAACGGAAAGGAAATGCAAACGCCGTCCAAAACTACCGAAGTGTAATGTCGGCAAATTCATTGAAAATACAAAGTGGAGGAGTCTTATCCGTTGACAAGGTACGCATAACCGGAACGGTGGAGTGTCGTCTTGAAATCGAAGAAATATCAGAACGTCTCTTAGATCTTCTTAAATTGAGACTCGTCACTGCAGATCGAAAATTAGAGCTCAATGCCAGGTTCCATACCATGCTAAAAATGCCTGCACATAAACATGGCAGAGACGTGAATCTATAAACACGAGCCTTTTTTATTTGATCGTGTATAGCTAGACTGTAATGCCCACTGGCACTCAGTCCCCATGCTACCATGAATGGTGTCCAACATAAAACGAAACTCGCAATCTGCACACCTAGGGTTTGCACAACCTGTTTACGATAGTGGATGCGGTTACGGCTGGTGTTCCCTTGTTGTGGTGGCGCGCGGTAAAGTTGACCAATCACCAGACAGTACGTAATGCAGAATGTCAAAATCGGTATGAAAAAGCCGATGAGTAAAGTACAGAAACCGAATATCACGAAGTACATATTGCCGAACGGGTACGTTCTCAAACAGTACGGTAAGTCGCCTTTGGTCTTGAGCGTGAAAAAGTTGGGATGAAGTAGAGCAACTGAGCCGCACCAGAAGATGACAATCCAATGGTAACTGGCTCGCTTGGTGATACTGAAGGTGCGTAAGGGGTGCTTAATGATTCGATACCTAGTGACGGTTAACAGAGTTAAGATGTAAGTACTACATCCGGCTGCAATGAAGAATACGGTCAGCCCGTCTTTCAAACCGCACAGCAGGTAGATCAAGGCGACGTTGTCGATTGAAGAGATCGCCCGCGCGTCCAACGCGATGTAAGGTACGAAGCCGATGTATTGCACGATATTCGAAATGCTCAGGTGCATTAGACAGAAATTGAAGTTCGTCTGGTTGATTTTTCGTCTGTGGTACAGGTAGATGAAAAGCAGGTTTAGAACAGTTCCCATAGTTACGAGTAGGAATGCAAAAGTACTGTACAATATTTGTTCGTTCGAACTTAATATATAATGTTGACTTTCCTCATCACTTTGATTAAACTCACCCATCTTTAAGAAAATGAACCAGCAATATTTTTTGTCTTGATCGAATCCTGATATACGGACTATTACTTCTATTCAGTTAGTTTACGTGAGAAGTTTATCAATTCGCTCGATTCATACACATATAATATATTTCATATATTACCAGCAATGATTTCTTTCTTCGGTGAATTGAATTTTATTTGCTCTATTTCATCGGAATATACGGACCATACTAAAGTGAGAAGTTTATAACATAAAACTAACTCCGAGTAAATCTTTCACGCCATGAGTTTCAACATATAAGTTTACACGAAGCGATATTGCCAAGCAAGTGAAATTACAAATTCGTAAATTCAGGTTCGTAGAGATTCAAGATTACTTCGTGATAATTGCTCTACAATTATTAAAATAATTGTAGGTCTTTAGAGGCCCTCAGATCATTGTTTAATAGAGATGGACAATTATTTACGCCAAATTCATATGCCAGCAATAGTTTTTCCTTCACGGAATAGGAATCGTTCTTTTCAAGAAAGACACCAGTTGTTGCCTCGTTTTCACTTTGATAAAAACTTTCGAAAGTTTCAATTCATGTTCACTTGTCAAAACCTCATGAAATAGATATTATTTACAAACACATTTAAAAGACTTTTTTTAAGAAATAACGCCTGGCCATGAATTGAAACGCGGGCTATGTTCATATGACAAATTTACCTTATTGGTAGAAAATAAAAGTAGCTTCATTAATTTACCTACGACTATCCTTATCCTTGAGATTCGATATTTGATATTTATGCCCAACCCCGCCGTTTTTTAATATTTTTATTTTGCTCTTTGAACCTTTCATTACTTTTACGCAAATTGTAATAAAGATTGACGCCGTCGTCGTGAGATATCTCAAAATGATCGTTCACGAAAAGATAAGTTATTTTACAGAAAGGAAGTTCTCCTTTTAAAAATCCTCTGATCCCAAAAACTTTCTTTTATTATTGCAAGCTTGCCTTCGAAGTAGATTTAGCTTTCTTTTCCACTGAGTCTATAAAGGTTGTCCTTTAGAAAGTAAATCCTAAAACTCGAATTGTTAAGCCGGTATGAAAGTACAAACAACGGAACATGATGATAAGAATACGAAAGTATAATAAACTGAACAAAATGAGAAGAAAGCGAAAATACAAATGCTGAAACAAAATTTATTAGAAGAGGATCTAAAAACGACCTAACTAAAACAAAAGAATTAGACTATTTTATAGTTTCTGAAAATCTCTTCACTCTTTACTTACAACTGTTACCTAGAGATTCGATATTTATGCCCAACCCCGCGAAAAAGAACAAAATAATAAACAAATAATCGCTCGGTAACGGACTATGAAATATTCTACCATATTATGACAATCCCGAAAATAGCCAAACAATTCTACCAATAAGTTAGAAACTCTTGAACAGCGGCGTATTTAGATCATAGTCAAACACATCAGGTGGAGAGTCTTTTTAATGGTTTAATGACCTTTTGATTGTTAATCGCGCACCATGGCAGAGGCGTGACTATGTCCTAAATACGCCATTGTTGAGGAACATCTCCCAATTGATATAAACTTCTTTAGAAGCACATTCAAAACGAGGCACGATCTGAATGGTTGATTTATTTATACCGTGAGTATCACAGGCTGATTTCTTTGATTCCCGTAAATCGAAAGAAATACACCCTGTGACGACGAAGGTCG
>JAYRBV010027348.1:0-20816 GCA_036023255.1 Mitrocomella polydiademata
CAAACCGTTTTTACTTGATACACTGCTTTGTTGTACAAGTAATGACCTTTTGTTCGGTTCCTTTTATATTTTCATAGATTTTCGATAATTAGGTGATTACTTAAAACCGCTTATCTCGACTAGTGTAAATCCACCCAGTAAATCTGTGAATAAATACATTTTTGTTACAAGGTTTGGATACATATTCCCGTCTAGTCTACGAAACATTCCCACTTTTGCTCTGCTTCGCTTTTTAATAACCTTATTTTACCCAGGGGGGGAGGCTTTTTTTTCCCGCGGCCGATTTTGTTTTTAAATATCTCTCGAAATACTATTAATGTCTCAACCTCGTTCCCAGGGATTTTCTTCGCTTTTTTGTCTTTTTCTAATGGTGCGAGAGAAGGCCCTGGTCTACGTTGGCCGGTTCTGCGTCGTGATTGGCTAAAGTAAATCTCTTTATCCATGCAAATATAATATGTTTTTTTATTGAAATAACGTAACAAAAATTATTTGATGTTGATAAAAATTATATTTTCGACCGACTGAAGGCGGTCCTTTTCCGTCTCGACGTAATTAGGGGTTACAATCTCGCTGGTTGCTTTACGCAGCTCTCGCCCCATTATGGCTTGACTTGATGATAAAACTCGGCGCAAACTTATTTCCGCGATTTTGCCTTGGGAAATCGAGCACAGGTTTTTTTATCTCCTTGCAAATGCAATAACTAACCACAAATTATGGAGATAATTAAGAAACTACGGAGATAGCTACATGACAGCTGACAGCACACGTCCACAAGCAAGCTAGGCAGAGCCTAACGACACGACAATCTCTCTTTCTTGGATTGCAGTACTCAGTTAATTGATTAAAATAGTAAAGGGCTACACAGAAGATGACAAGCATGTTTTCCGTTTTACTGTTTTCAAATGAGGATGAGGTATGATGTATGAAGTAACTGTGCGTGGAATTGGACATTATGAACCAATACATTTTTTTAATTTACTGAAATCCCCTGATATACATTTTTGTTGAGTCTGAAGACATTAAAAAAAATTTTGTTCTGCTTGGGTAACGTCACGTAACATGGCGATATTTCTTTTGGTGACATCCCTTGTTATTAATTTTTTTGTGGGTTAAAACTCTCAGCAACTGGACCACATATCATTAACACAACTCAACATAATTTATTTTTAAAGAATTTACCACCTGTTACACACCATCAGCGCTATTGAAATTCAAGTTAAAATGATTATGAGATATGTTTTTAAATTTCTCCTCTAACTGCCTAATGGACAAGAGCCATGTTCCGTTTTTCCCGATTTTTCGAAATCCCCGTAGAGGTGATAACCTCTAAAGTTTTTGGCTACTTTTTTCAAGTTTCTACGCGGTCGCCCCAGTGTGTTTAAACACTGACCTAGTATTTCTTTCCTTCTAGACTACAAGAAAAACCATATGTGGTGTTTACTTATCCTTTTGGTTGTTTGTCTATTTGGTACATAGACATGTGTCAGCACCTGTCATCTGTTTGTGAGACCAATTCGGTCTCAAAAATGAAAAATGCTTTAATTTTTATGAAATTTTGTTCAAGACATAATTAGATGATGCTAAATTCAATGGTTTGAATTATTTTGTTTGACTTTGACACATGTCATGGTCTGTAATATACACGCGTATACCAAGTGATTGAGTAGATAATACATGTACCTTGTTTGTGACATGAAGCCTTTGAACTATAGACGGAAGAAAAACTTTTTCTTTCGTCTATGGTTTGGAACTGTAGCTTAATTATTTGTTCAGTTATTATCGTTTTAGTAATTTTTAAAACATTGATTTTTGCAATTCTTATAGGCCAAATAGGTAAATTCCATTAAGAAACTGCTTTTAACAGAGCAATCGCACGGAATTTGAATTCAGCCCAATAAAAGTAACTATGATACCATTAAAGATTTAAGTGCACCAAACACCAAACAACCAAAATGATAAATAAACACCACATACGGTTTTTCTTTAATCTAGAATCTAGAAGGAGAGAAGATAGAAGGATAGAAGAATAGAACGATAGACGGATAAAAGTATAGACGGCGGATAGATGGATAGACGGATAGATGGATAGACGGATAGATGGATAGACGGATAGAAGGATAAACGGAAAGAAGGATAGATGGATAGACGCATAGACAGATAAAAGTATAGACGGATAAGATGGATAGACGGATTGAGCTTGGTTGGCATCAAATACCACCAAAGTGTGTAAAAGTTATATCTTTATTTCCTTGACTCGTGAGACGGTATAATTACACGACCATAATCAATTTTGTAATCTCGTATTGTAGAAGGGTAGAAAGATCGACTGATGTATTATGCGCTCAACGGTTACTTTCTAAGGGCTCTTGTAGCCTTCTTTTTCAGTTATCTTCCTACGTATTGACTCCAACACTGATGAAATATTGTACTGAAGTATATCACCAATAATGGTTTGCTTTAACCCTATTCAGCCTAGGCTTTTAAGGGCGCTTCAGGCCTGGGGGGATCGCCCCCCCCCCTCTATAAATACTTATTAAAACATGCTATAGCAATGAAACTTGGCATATAGTATAGACCTACATAGAATCTACAAATTCATGAAAAAAAAGTTTCAAAAATGGCTGCCATTCAGCTGTGACGTCATCAAATATGTCAAAATTTTGGCAAAAAATACATTTTTTTAAAAGTACTCTTGAAAGAGATCTAGTCAAGTTTTCTTAATTCTGTTTTCAATTTCTGAAAGCTTAGACCATACTATTTAACATATTATACGGTTTAATATTCAGCCCATAATAACGCGTTTAAACTTGGCGTTCGAAGAATTCTACTAATGAGAATAACTTATGTTAAAAATATGAAGTTAATTGAATCATTAGTTCAAAAGTTATTACAAATTTAGTTTTCACTCATTTTTGCTTTGAATTAGTGGAATTTCAATACCTGGCTTTGAGGTATGACCTATAATTCAAGATTGACAAAAGGTATGGGGCTAAAGATTTCGGGTGTCTCATAGAATTATATTTAAACTGACAAAGTGGCTAGTTCATTCTTTTTATAGAAAAAAAGTTATTTAAAAAATGCGGGAGGGGGGGAGGCGATCCCCCTAGGCCGAATAGGGTTAAGTTTAGGTCTTTGTATGGGTCATAGGGTTTATTTATAGAGCCATTTTGCATTTTTTATTCTAGGCTGCAAGTATACAATTATCAAAACAAAGATAATATAGTATACATATTATAAAGTAAATGATCTATAAAGAATAAGATATGTGTAATTTGTGATAGAGACAAAAGAAACAGGATAAAAAACTTTTAAAAAGGTATACATAATTATTCCATAATGGCGGAACACATAATTATTTTTTCAAAAAAGTGTCATATTCACATAATCAAATCAAAATCACAACCTTTTAAATAAAAATGTCTCTAACATGTTTAGGGGGAAATTGTATTCCTTAGTAGAAATCCTTTATTCCAATTACCAAGACAAACAAATCAAAAAGTACGAAATGACGTTCTCTTAAACAGGCATTGAAAAATTGCTCAAACTAATGACAAATGTATAATTATAATAATAAAAGTTCCATATACATCCTTCTTAACATAAATATCGATATTCTGCCGTAATATGTCATTGAAATAGCTCTGTTTAGAGCAACCTACACTATGCACGATAAAATCAGTCAATTACGGGCCGTTTTTATCGGCTGAAAATATAGCTCAAAACGTTGGTTGTATTATTTTTTTTGAAAACGTCGCGCTTGTGTCAGTGTAAAAAAGGTCTGTAGTATCAAAAAGCACGCAGCGCCCATATTTTGTTTTTATTGATTTTTTGGTGCAAACAGTATACATTTGCGCCGTTGGACGCTGCATTGGCAGCTTCTACTTATTATTACTCGAAGCGAAATTCTGTGGGCCATTACTATGGTCGCAATTACCGTTCTTTTTAGTTGCGATTATTTGTTGGACCCAAAATAAAACCAAGGAAATAAGTTATCCGTTCAAGGCCGACTTTTTTCCCGGGGTTTTCCTTTATTTTTATCCTACATTTTTTGTAGAGCTTTGTATATTTTTATTATATACCTCCGTGATTAACCGTCGAATAAACATTCAATACAAATACCTTCATATCTTTTGATGTCAAAACAACCATCTGAATGAGATTTTACTTCAACGTCATTAAAATGTAGACAATTGAGCTGACAAATCAAGCCTAATTGACTGTGAAATGTAATAGTGTTTGACGTTTGAATCAAATCAACAACCACACTGGCCAGGCTTAACCGTACCGCAAAATGTTGTTTGGTGTATTTGATTCAATAATTATAACATCCATACAACACCAAACCGTACAGTAAAGTTTTTACTAAGAATCGCATAACAACTTGAATACACCGGGACATTCCGGTGCTGTTCAGGGGTAATATTGGTAACAAAACACAAAACACTGGACTGCCAAGTGTATCAATAGAATCATCCGGATCGCACCCAGACAGTCCGAAAGTTGTTTAGATTATATTTAAATTTGACGGACGTCAAAACAACCAATTTTTCTGTTAACGTTGTTTTTCTGAAGCACCACAACATTCGTATAAGTGTAATTCCAATGAATTTTGTATCAAGAGGATCCTGGTCGGTACTGTCCGGCGTAGTTCAGAATCTAATTTTGTTAATTTACACCAAAAAACACCAAACTATGCCAGACTATGCCAGACCTTTGTCCGGTGTTGATATAATTTAAAAGATTATTTCACACCATTAGGTGGTTGTAGTCCGGCGTGAAATATTTTATTAACAGAATTGACGCCAGACATGTATTGGGTTCTGCTCAAGTCCATTTTACACACCGGCATCAAACCAGGGTCCAAGGCCCATTCAGTGTAGAGAATTTTAACTAATAAACATAATGTATAAATTAACATAATTATATTGGTTTATATTACGTCATCGGTCATACTATCATCAAGAAGTTATTTAAAAAGCCACCATCGTTAATTGACCATTTTGATGCATTATGGAAGGAATACATTCATCGTATAGTTAGACCTTTCGCAAGTAAACAATGCAAAGCATACCAACACACTTTGTATCTGCTATTATCATTATTCCATGTTGTTGAATTTCTCCTAATAGATTGTCACATGATTTTTATTTGAATATCTCGTGTTTTATCATTCATGCATGAATATACCAATTAAGTCTTCATCATAATCCTGGCTGCAGGTATTACCATGTACACTGCACGTTGCCAACAAAAGTTAAACATCTCAAAAATTTTTAGTTGCGTTCTTATCACCCGACTCCAGCTTGTTGAGCTTTCATAGGCTTCCTTTCATAATACAAATGTTACATGAAATGATTTTTTAAATTTTGCAGCAAAGTAGCCAGAAAGTCTGTCGTTGACCCTTTCTTCCCATATCAGACAGTGAGATTATTCAAGAGCCTAAGGCATGAAAGTGTTGAGATCCAAAGAAGCTTCGAAATCCTTGTTTGCAAACAAGATGGGAGATAAGATTTTTCGTGCTGTTTTATATATAACTGTAACAGCCTGAAAATAATGAGGATAACATTTCGATCGCGTGCTTACTAAATGTTATATTAGTGCTATGATGAGAAAAATAAACGGCTATTCCAATACTCAGCGGACTAAAGTCGCTGACTAATTATTTTTAAAATCAGGGAATTTAATAACTGTGGTCTTCACCAATTGCTAAGAACTTGTCTATATAATAAAAGCGGTGTTTTGTATGTATGTACGCATTAATGGTAGCCGAGCTGTGGGAGAAATAATTTCCACATTTTCAAAAATAAAAAAAAAGTTGTTTTTTTTGTGAAATCTTTTTGGGCCTAAATTTTTTCATTTCCCCAATTCATGTAAAAAAAAAATTTTTTGCAAAATGTTTTCCCTCAAAAAATGTTTTAGTTTTTTTTGTGTGCGTGCGTGCGTGCGTCATAAACAGCAGGTTTTATGCAATGTGCGTAAGCAGTCTCTTCAGCGTCCTTGCGACGCTGGGAACCAGCTTGTATATAAATAAAACTTTTTGTTTTATATTTATTTTGTTTAAGGAAATGTAATCTATATAATAAAAACCGTATTCTCTATCTATCTAACTTTTTATGCATTAATGGTAGCTGAGTTGTGGGAGAAATAATTTCACCATTTTCCAAAAAAAATAAATATATATTCATTGGCCAATTTCTTTTTCATTCCTTTTTTCTCTTTTCCTTGCGTTCTAACGACGGGCGTAAGCAGTTTCTCTTCAGCGTCCTTGCGACGCTGGAAACCAGCTAAGTTCGACATAATGCTTTATTTGGCGAACGAGCATGTGATTTTCTTTGTCAAATTATTTGCTTTAAAACGAGGACAATATAGGGGGGATGGGGAAGAATCACAAACAATTTTATTCATTCTTGTGTGTATTTATAGAAAGTTGAAAACGTAAAATAATATAAGGTCGATATAACAGTTCAGGTATGTTGCCAAGGTGTTTCTAAACAGGTTTGAAAATTTGTTGTCTTTAAACAATCAGCCAAGGTTTCGTTCTTATTGTGGAAAGATGGTAGTTTGTTGATTATAAAGCTTTCTACACTATGGACCGGCACAGATCAAAAGCAAAGAGACAAAATAGCAGTAGATAGAAACTGCCTTATGGAAATGTTGAAAGTGATATAAATAGGGGTAGCATAGTTCATAAATCATAAAAACAAAATGTCCTTCCGTCTTTTCTATTTGTTTACAATTCTGATGGATGATGGAAAACAACGTGGTGGTCTTTGTCCTCTCCTGGTGTCGCAGGGGTAGTTAATGGAGTATGGTCAATACCTTGAAAAGAGAAGAGAAAAGAGTTAAGAATGTATACATGTATGGTTCTAAATGAATAAATGTTCGCGTCTCGAGAAGCAATAAAAACATGCTAAATCATAAGAGCACAAGTATAAGCTCCAAAAAAGTACATTACCGTAAATGATCAAATTAGCGCAGAGGGTGCTAATTCAATTTTTGGATCTTTAATGGACCGCCTAATCTATTTTCAACACTTTTTCAACAATGAAAAAACTATTGCTTTTGAAAAAAATATATATACTTACAATAGAGTTTATCAAAAATGCTGAAGTACCAGCTGTATTTTTTAGCTGTAACTACGTGAGCCTTTGCCTTATCATCTTCTGCGGTTAGTTTTTCTTCAAGTTCATCGAATTTGGTCCCTTCGGGTACTTCTTTGTTGAGTCTTGCACGAAGTGCTACTAAAGTGACGTTGCATTTTTCAATGTCTTTAATTATTTTTTTTAGATCCGCTTGTCTGTCAGTTACAATGTCGCACGTGTCAATAATTTCTCTGGTATCTATGGTGATAAGATAAGTTTGTAATGATACAATAGGGTTTGGAACATTGAATAACAAAAAAATAATGTTAGGAGGTTAGATACATTGAGTGTAACGGTGATAATTTGATACCGTACATGGTTGATTAAGCATCCGGGGCGCTTATTAAATTTTTTGATATTTTGAGGAGGCGTATAATCGAAAAGGGCGCTAAAAAGACTTATTTTGACTGGATGCTCGTCTTTACAAAATGTTTAAATAATAAAGCCTGCTAATAATAAACACACTGCTGGAAGTAATGTTTTTTGAGTAACAGCAAGAAAAAACGTAGCATGCGCATATTGATAGAACATAGGCAAATAAGAAATGAAAAGTAAAATAACACACCACCATCTTCACCAAGCTCGATATCCATTCTTATAGCCTCGAGGGAAGGAATTTCCGTATCGACTCCTTCTTTTAAAGCAAGCAATTTGTCTTTCTTTTCGTGAATTTCTGCCTCGATGCACAAGATGTTGATGCGGTCGGTTAATTTCAGCTTAGCCTCTTCAACATCAACACAGTGCGCTCCAAGATCGTAGTACATTCTGAAAGTAAGTCTGTGACATTCCTCGTAATCTTCTGGTAAAAGCCAGCCTTTCAGATTGTGCACACATTCGTAGATGATGAGAAAGTCCTGCTTTAACTCGACAGAATCTTGAAATACGTCCTTCATCGTGTGTAATATTTCTTCCAAAACAGCTTTCTCTGTTTCAGCTAAAATTTAAAGTTTATGATTTATGACGTTACGTTTATAAATCTTCATATTATATCAGAGGACTTAATATCAAAATATTTACAACCACAGTACCGTAATGTTATCCTACTAGTCATTGCGTGGAATTTGAACTCAAATATTACGAGGCCTTATGGCGATAAAGGGCCGGGTGCGCAAATATAAAACTGGAATTTTTTACACCCGGTGTTTTATGAAGAATTTGGTATTTATACGGTTTGTCACTATATAATTTTCTTAGTCAAGACAACACATAGTAGGTCACTTGGATATTACCATACTAGTATATCATAGGTACCCATCTCAACAATACAATGAAAATATTTTTAGTAGAATATATGCTTCATGACAATTGGCAGTCTTTCTTTTCGAAGTAAGACGCTGTATATAAAAGTAGATTATCACTGTGTGTTAAATGTTTCAGGAATCGACTCTTAACTGTACTTCAATTATTCCAATTGTATTAAAGTTTTTTCTTATCTGAGGCACTATGGTGGGATTATTTTTAGAAGATATTCAAACATATCTTTTTAATGATTAATAATTTAACATGGCACCTTTGTGATTTTTGAACCAATCACTGAGCACGGAGCAGAAGTGTAACGTAATGCTCTAAATACGTCATAGTTGCAAATTGAATGGGCAAAAATTGAGTGTCTTTTATACGGACTATCTCTTCTTGAAAGCTTTAAATAATATGCAATTACTTACCGTGTGCGTCTTTTTCTAATTCGGAAATGTCTTTTTCAAATCCCTGGCGAATTGTTTTCTGTGCCTTCAATTGATTGGTGATCAACTTTTTTACAGTGAACTGAATGTTCAGAATCATGCCTTCAACCCGACATTCCAAATCAAGAACCTTTTTGTTGAAAATGGAACGTTCGTCTGGCGAAGAAAAACAGTTTGATTCCTTGAGCGATTCCAGTTGTTTTCGGCTTCCGTCAACTTTTTCGTGGTTAAATTTGTGGAGATCTTCCTTCAAGTATCTGTAAGCTTTCACGCATGCCTTTGAAAACACTGAAAAAGACAGATCCATAAAATTCAGATAACGGCTCCTTAGTACTTACGTTCTGGTCAATCTTTAAGAAATGTGATTCACTCAAAATACATGAACCGTGACCATGATCAAATTAAAAATTGATTATAGCCCGAGACTTTGTTTTTGTTTTCATTCTTAAATAAAACGGTTATCGTGTGACGAGCCTACTCAAGTTTTAGCATACAGTTTATTGATCTCCATTTTGGAAAGGTTTATGTATATAAGATTAACGGTGAAATCAACAAAGTTCCTTGTGATTGTGATCACCAACACACACGTACCTGTACATTTTGAATGGTTTATTTCTACGTCGGCTAACATGTTTTTAAACATGGTGTCTGCCTTAGCCCAACCGTGATTAAAGGTGGCCTTTTGTATCAAGCATGTAGAATCGGACAGAAGATCATTGATAATCTTAGTTTTCTTTTTGACGATGTGATTCAAGTTGTTCCATCTCCTGGTAAGTAGATTAATCTCATTCTGGCTAAGTTTTGATTTCAGTTTATTGTTCAGAACATCAAGCATATCGGCCACGTCTTCAGCAATTTTCTTCAGAGCATGCTTAGCCTTATTGAGATCCTTCTCGACCATCTGTTTGGTTTGATCCTTGTCGAGTTTACCTGGATTATACATCGAACAATTTGAAAATGACATGATTAATTTGATTGAGTTATTGGCAATTTACAGTATCATTATAGTTCGCGTTTCAATTCACATCATCAGTCGTTCGCAAAATCGAGTCAAAGTTCAACAAAATCCTTGTTCTTCCAAGTCTATTTTATGAGGTTTTGGCAAGTGAACATGAATTGAAACTTAGACACCCTCGAATAGGATGACATCGAACAATTTGAAAATCACATGAAAAATCAACATGTTGAGTTATGTTACAGTTTAGCGAAGTTAAAAAATGAAAGTAGTAGTTTTATAGTACTGTCTTTTGAAAATTGTTTCTGAACCGCACTTTATGCCAGTCTACAATCAGTACCATAAATTATTGGCATAAATAGCAAAATACTTTTTGTCAAAAATATGCGAAAACTGATTTTATAGTAGGAGGAAGTGGTATAATAAACAATATTACGTGGTGGTGGGTCGATAGAAATCAAACCGAACCAAATGTCCCAGTATTTTCTTATAAGAAAGTTTCGTGTATGCTTACCCGTTAGTTTATCCTTTAGTTCTTCGGCTTTTACGTTGCTAGTAGCTTTCAAAAGTCCGTTGATTTTGGCATGGAATTGATCTAAATTTAGAGTTTTATTAGTTTATGGTATGTGTATGTTCACAATTTAATGTTTGCTAGTTGATTATCATTATGTTTATTGCTATAAATTAAGTATTGTAAGTGTTGTCGAAGAGGTAAAAACGAGATCAACCAAGATGTGATATACTGTGGACTAAACGTGTATAAAGACGAGCTGGGCGTCCTAAACCGACACGTTTTAAACAACTATGTGAGGACACCGAATTTCTATTAGAAGATATCCCACAAGCAACAGAGATCAGAGCTGAATTGAGATACTGATTCAGAAAAATCTGAGCCTAGTACGCGGTGAGGCATTATTCAAAGCAACACTGGAAGATGTTCTTTACTTACTTTTGGTATGAATTTGGTGTACCTCTAAAAAAATGAAAAGAAAAGAATAATGTTAATTATGTGAAAAAAATAAACAAGCCTATAATAATACAAAAAAATACAAAAGTAAAATGCACAAAATAAATGAAAAAAAGAATACAAATACAAAGAGATTTTTGTGCAAAAAGTACGAATAAAGGGAGTGTAATTGCATGAATGCATTAAAAATGAATATAAAATAAAATAGAATATAAAATTTAAACTTGTTCGATGTGAAGTGAAAATCCTTCCCAACATTACGAGCCTCGTTAGTTCAACTTACCGAGAGATAAGGTAAAAGTGCATGCAGCAAAAAGCATGCAAACGATAAATGCTTTAGCCATCTTTGTTTTTCTTTTTATTCTTTCCCTTTTGATTTCGGTTTTTTTGTTTTTGTTTTGGTGTGTACCACCTGTTTATCTTTGACTTGAAATGTGAGTAAAACCTTTCAGATAACACTGCTTATATACCCGAAGGAAGTGGTACTATATTTGGGCATCGAATAGAAAGTTACATAAACTTATTCTGTCCTATATCTTCACCATGTTTTATATAATCTTTTAGTTATTTTAATTCTTTTCACCGGTTCATGCAAGAAAAAGAAAGTAAACAAATATTTCAATATCTTTGAGACGTGATTGTGGCAACAGTAATCTTCTTTTTCTATCAAGATTTCCTACAAATCGAAAGTAAGCTTTTTTGTATACAACGTGGCCTAGGAAGTCGAATAGCAGTGTTGTTTTTTCATCTACATTCAAATCGGTAATTTCCATAATCCTCACATGTGTACATGTATGTGGACATCGGATTTTCTTCAGAAACAGTTGTGTCCACCTGATTTCCTATGTTTTGTAACAAACAAGAAGTAGATATAGGTACGAGACAACAACACCCCAATAGTGGTACAATACTGAATAGTGGTCATTTTGTTGAAACTATAGATGGTATGAATAAATCATCTTGTATATGAGCGACACGTCAATAGGGTCAGTCAACATAAAGCGAATTATGAATCAAAATAACTTTTATTTAGTTGCCGTTGTTGTTGTTGTTGTGTTGTTATTTTGTTTTATGTCAATCAAAATACACAATAACCATTGTTGCGTTTCTGCTTTTGCTACAGGAGTAATCGGCTATTTTTAGCTTCAAAACCTTCAAAACATTAAAGAAAAAAGACGAAATTTTATATTTTTGTTGAAGATTATTGTTGGCTATATTAAAATGTTGTTTAAAATCACATCGATGTGTTATCTATCCGATTTAGAATACCCTTAAACTAATGATAATCTCGACAAAATATTATATGTTCATTTTTAATAATCTGAAACTCTATTTAATCTATTTAAAGTTCGAACTTTTAGGTTTGTCCCTATACACCTTTCCGATGCGAAATTATACCATTATGAATGTAAAACTTAGACTAAACTCGATTTAGTTTCCTCTTTTTAGTTATGCAACATTAACTTCGGAGAAATTTCTCCATCAAAAATTTAATTATGTGATAATAGCGTTCATAGTTTTCAGTACCTAAACTCACTAATCAATTTTAGATTTCAAAATCTCAGATAATCTTTGAAATTTACAAATCTAAATTAGACTTGCCTATGTAGCCTTGGTGTCTAAACTGATCGACTTGTAATCATTAAGTACAAAGTGTTTTGGCAATTAACCAAAATTATGATATCCTTAATGTCGTCTTGACGATTCGTTAATTATTATTGCCAGTGTATTATGTGGCTGATGTAAATAGCTTCGTTAAATGCTTGTCACAACCTTTCTACGATTTATTTCGATGCATTAGGGGCTGATTACATGAGGAAAGTCAGCCCGGCAAAGCGGCTAGCCCGGTTGATATAAAAGCAATCCCGGCCCGTTTTCTCATCATGTGAAATTTATGAGAGATTTTTTTCACATCACCGAGATCCCGGAAAAGCGAGCCAGCCCGCTTTGTGAGAGAGATAAAATCAAATTCATCTGATGCAATCCAGTGCATTCATCAAAAGGTAGGATACTCGGTAACCTTTATGAACAATTGTCGAGAAAAAATAAAAGACTCCCATATTGTAAAGTGCAAATAGGAAAGCTAAATCAAGCATGCTGTCTAATTGCTGTAGCAATTAAGAAAAAAAAAGGAATGCCATTAATTAATAGCATAATTTTCTGTATGTGCTGGAAATCTGGAGCGGATGTCTGATACTGTTGTTTACTTTTAAAAGATTACTCTAAAGTTTGTGAATGCGGTTTCCCGTTGGAAAACGTGGATTCCTCGCAGTCAAAACATGCCCAAGTATCAATGGTTTTTAGAAATTTATGTAAAGTCTGATGTATGCTTTATTGCCATACAGAACAAAAAAACTATTTTTGGTAGAACTTTTACCCCAGATAGTGAAAGCATTTAAAATGTGCATAAAATGTGTAAAAAAAACTTGGGCAATGAAGGGCTTTTGATTTTGCTTTTGCTTTTTTTATCCTTTTTTTAATGTAAGTATGCGGCTTTGCATTTCATAGCATGCTTTTTGTTGCAAATTAAACTTTAAATAGCTGTAATGATATCTTACAACCTTCTTCAGAATCAAATGTGCATCAAATCATATATTTATGGTGACGAACAAAAGATAATTGGATTAAGCATCGACACCAGTGTTCGAGGATGACCAATTATGTCATCAAAAAGTATCCACTTTTATCCCATCTACATTTAAATCCTGTTTTTGTCTTGTTACAAAAACACAAAGATTGTTCCGTTCGGCACGTGTAACAAGAAAAACAATTTTAAGCTGTCCCACATGGATACCATGCGATAGGAAAACTTACTGTTCACTTTTCCGGGGTCCCGTTTTTGTTACGAAAGAAGAATTAGAATGGTAAGGAAAGCCTTGCAAGAGACGATTAGCCGTCTTGTTGACAAACAACCCATCACGCACCGGTGAAATTAACGAAACAAAGAACAGAGGAATTACAAAAGAACAAGAAGAGAAAGATTGAAACTTTGCATAACTGCCTATACATTTTCCTAATAAGGACTCACTTCCCTTACGTATAAAAAGGATTATAATTTTCAATTTCCAACCATTCAACTTTCACGATTCCCTTGAGAAAGGTCGAACACAAAAAATCGAAATAAAAAAAAAACGGAAAAACATAAAAAGAAAAGTAAAAAGTAAAATGGCTAGAGCAGTCACGCTGTGTTTGCTGTTGGCCTTATCTACATATGTGAGTTGTGATGCCGGTAAGTAAAAACATTCAAAACATGAATTTGCTTGTTTTATTTAAAGATGTATTAGTCAGTTTTTGTCTTTTGAGTTGTCACTTTTTCAATTAATGTAGTCTATTCCATGTAGGAAGAACTATTTATTTGAAGAAAATTAACATGTACACCTTTTCCTTACAACTGGTAAATTTTAAGATGTAAAATCAAGGCTATAGACATTTACCTAAATACTGTCGATATATAACGGCTCCTAATAGAGCTTGGTTCAGAATGGTTTGTATACAACGAAAGTCGTAAAACAAGGGAAAATACTTCAACAAGTTTTAATCACTTTTTTTTGAAACACCATTTATTTTTTAGAGTATAGTATTTTTTTTAACCGAACTGTGTTACTGCATTTGTGTAATGAAGTCTCATGGGAGAAACAAGTAGAAAAGGTATTTTAATTTGATTGATATTTTTGTTTTTCAGACTTTCTTGACCACAAGACACCTACACCAGACGTAGAACCGACAGCGAAACCTTTTGAACATGTTATTGATCAGGGTTTGTATTTTCTTATTGTTGTTAAACCTATGTTTAATTCCCAACGGGAACGCTTATGATATAGATTGTAATCATGACGTGTACAAAATCACAACAATCTGATTGGCTAAGAGGAGTACAATTTATCTTAAATTGTACTCTACAATGCAAATAGCTTTATTTTCATATGTAGGAAAATGAAAACAACAAGATTCTTTCTTTTTTTCTTTCTTTCTTTCTTTACCAAATTCAACTAATATAATTTTATATCCCTCCTCATGATTAGCCAGTAATCGCACTTCTTCTCGTACAATTACAAATAAATTATACTCGTTATAACACATACAATTTATTGTTAATTGTACTCGACGTCATACAATTACTATTACAGATAGTATGGTTTGCTCCATAATTCCACTCTATCTAAATAATAAGTTCGTTTGAAGTAACGTCAGTGTTTACCTTTATATTCTAGACACCTTAACTACCGCAATACAATCATGTACAAATGACCTTATAGCGCAACAAGCTTTAATTCAGGAGGAGCGTCCAAAGATAAATAGTAAGTAATAGTTGATAATTTCTTCAAAGTAGACTTTTCATGGGAAAAAATACTACAACGCTGTCATATCTTTCATTTTATTTGTGGATTGAAAAAGGATTTAT
This sequence comes from Mitrocomella polydiademata, assembly GCA_036023255.1. Taxonomy (NCBI): domain Eukaryota; kingdom Metazoa; phylum Cnidaria; class Hydrozoa; order Leptothecata; family Mitrocomidae; genus Mitrocomella; species Mitrocomella polydiademata. The sequence goes on from JAYRBV010027348.1 coordinate 15,149, forward strand.
CTTTTATCTATATCTCTTTCACAGCCATTACAGCCAAGGATAAAAAATAAGGGATTGTTGACCAAATTCGTCATTTTTACAAAAGTACCATCATGGAACACACAATCAAATAGAATACGAGAAAATAATTATATCGAGTTATTCCTATTCCACCTGGCCATGTATAAAAAAGCAATTGATAAATCCAGCCAAAAATTACTGATAACTAATCTATTAATGACTTTTGAAGTAATCTAAATTTATTCAACATATTATTATCATCTTATTACACAATTTATTCGTTTTAATAACTTTGCTGTTAACACTAATTATGTGACGTCATATTTCACAAATTTGGTGTTATGAATGATGACCTATATGGTCTAAGTGTGGACATTTTTGTAGTTTTAACGAGCTTATAGTTTTTATCGCATGTATTTATTTTCTACTTTACGGAAGTACTTTGTTTACATCAGGATTTATGAAGGAGGGGGTACAATGTGAGTGCCATCATACCCCCTCTTCTTTATCCCGAATAACTCTTAAAAAACCCTAGGCGGAATTAATCAACTATTTAAGTGCGTTTTCATTCGTGTAGATTAATTTGACAAACTTTTCCCTTGATCTAGAGTTTTAATATCAGTGGCGGATATAGAGCTATTTAGGGTTACTGCAGGGAAGTGGAAATAGAATGAAATTCAACTGTTTTGTTTCCCATTGAAACATAGCTTGTCCAAGCAAAGAAAAAGAGATTTTTATGTTCTGGGATATTTTTTTACATTTTTTAATGAAGCTTTTCGAGCTTTCTAATCGATCGATCAAATCAAATAATTCTTAAACTTTTAGTTTACCCACATTACTCACTACCCTTGACCGCCGTTATGCTGCTGTTATAAATATAACAACACAGCATATCTTCCTCGTAAAAAGCTACGAGATAGAAAAAAAAGTTGTAAACAAACATGTCCCTGATACACAATATTTTCGTTAAAAAAGATAAATGTTTCGCTGAGTATATAATACAAAATAGAACTTCTAATTATGGGTACCATGGTAAAACCCGCTACTCGCATAAAAAAGTTCAAAAATGAATTGGACAAGCTCTCGGTTTCAAAGAGCGCCGATTTCAAAGAAATTTCATTAGGGATTAAGTGGGGATTAGTGGCGTTGAATTTCCTTCTATTCCACTTCCCTGGTTACTGGTTACTAAAAATGTGGAGAAGTGTGGACAGGTTTTATTGAAAAAGGATAACTCAAACTAGTTCTAGATCCGCGACTGAATATTGCTAGTTGACATATCATAATATGATTACATCTTTTACTTTACAGAGGTCCTTGACAAACTTAAGGTTGAAGGAATTGTGGATACACTTGAAACAGTTCATGGAAATGTTGTTCAACTTAAAAAAGATATTCAAGCACTTAGTGAAAGAGTGTTTCACATAACGGATCACCTCATACCTAGCCATATCAGGAAATTTAAAGATGCTCTTGAGAGGAAAAGAGATGATGTTCATGAAACACTTGAGGATCTTCTAAAATTGAAAAAAGATTTTAACTGCAAATTGGATAGAGTTTCTTTTGGAGGCGATTTGAATGGACATAAAGATCAGATGCACAAATTAATTAATAAGGTCAATGTTCGAGACAAACATTGCAAAGGTAATACATTTATTCATTCATATTCTCGATCTTTGAAGTATATATCTAATTACAGTAACTTATAATTTAGTTTAAACCACAAATACGTAAAACAATGTTAATTTTGAAAATAATTAAATGTTTAATAGTTGTTGTTTTTTTATCCGCCAAACAAATAAAAATATTACAGTCTTTGGCATACCTGCTAATGGTTGTATCTCATGAAATAAATTACAAAGAAATACTCATCACTCTGTTCTAGAATTCAAGGAAAGTTGCATCACTAAATTCAAGGGTATAAAAGCGGACCTTAAAGATCTGTTGAAGAAAGTCACTCCACTTGTGAGTAAACCACAGAATATGTTCAAAGATGGATGTTTCACTCACACAAAAAGCCAAGATAAGGAAAAGGAAGCAGAAGACATGGTAAAACATATCAAGCATTGGATCTTGACCATCAAACGTAAAATGAAAAATTTGATGAATAGAGAATTGCACGTCATTCGAAATAAGTTCAAGAATGATTGCAACGAACTCAATTTGATGAAAATTGCAGTTAAAGGTATATTCTCTTGAATAGATATTTTGAAATTTTCTTGCATGACTGTTTCGAAAAGCTAATGACGTTTCTACGGAATGCGAACCTCTTTCTTCTCAATTGTAGCATTGTGAAAATATTCTTCTCTTTTTTCTCAGAAAAACGAGGTACAAATGATGAATCAGTTGAGATAATGGCAATCAAAGACACAATGGGAGAACTGTTCACAAGATCTACACAACTCAGTGAAAGATTCTTTAGGTTGTACGGCAGTTTGGTTCATTCAAAGGACTGTTTAGTCCCCAAAGACTACCAATACACCTTTAAGGCGGCTTCTGATTTGTTTTATCTCATCACTGGCTTCCATGAACAAGTACAAGAGTGCGTGGAGGCTCTAAATAAACGAGTCAAGGTCGTGGCCTTTGATACATCGGTGAAAGATAAGAAAACTGATTTTGATCAGATAGAATCAGACTTCAAAGCAATTGTAAAAGACATCAAAGACAGTAAGTGTTAACGTCCTTTTCTTAGAGACTTTTCATTGTTACTTTTCGAGTTTTTTTATACCGTCCCAGTTTGAAAAGAACTTTCTCAGGCATTGTTTTGTTCTAAACATAAAAAGGTTAATATCTACATTTTAACTTCATGATGAGCGTTTCTGAAAATGTATTTATAAAAAAAAATGCCTAAAAAAGCCAGAATTACTCCGTGCTGATTTGATCGAAATTATTATTCGCTAAACTTCGGCTGAGTGTTCTTCGAGTATTAATTGATCAACATTTGATGATATGTAATAAAATAGTATACGTTATAACAATAACGTTCATTTTGAAGGCTTTATTGTTATTTACCGTTCGAGGATTTTGATTTAAAGTCCGCCCACCTGAATTAAAGTGGGTGGAGGGCATAAATGATACTGAAGAGGTTCAAATCAAAATCAAAGGGCGAAGTTAATAACAATAATGCCTGAATAAATGAACGTTATTACTATTATTACTAATATCGAAACATATTTTATGCCTAATTTAACCTTTGAATGAGATAAAAAAAATAGACTTCCTTTCAATCATGATAACAAGTACGTAGCAATAGAGGGAGGGCAGGGGGGCTTGAGCCCACCCCCTAACTTTGTTTTCAATTATAGTAGAATTTTTTTTGATGTTCTTTTAAAAATCTCGAAAACCTCACATCTTTCAAATATTTCCTTCTTTTTCTCTTCTACACTGTTATATAAAAATGAAAATAAACAATAATTTAGAAAACCTTATCGAACAAAGCTAAGTCGGACAAAAGTGACAAAGGTGACAAAATTTTGTCCGACGAAATGTTTAAATGAAAAATTATGTCCCAAACCAATTTTCAAAATTGGCCTGGATTGGGTTACTTTAACATATATACACCTCATATAATAAAGTAGGCTATCGCATAAGGTATTGGAGGTTTGGAAAGGTGTTTTCTAAGCAATGATTAATTGTTTTCTTCTTCAAACAAGGGTCATAATAAAAGTCATCAAAAAATCAATAAAAAATCAGGAAGAATATCAAAAGATCTGTAAAGTCATTTATATTTAATTTTAGTTTGTTTTCTAGCCCGTTTATCATAAATACGAAATTTCAAAAGGATAAAAGATTTTGTCGGACAACATTTTTCGCCGGACAAAAGTGACGAAATTTTCTTTAGGCGACGACATTGTTTTGTCCGATAAGGTATATTTACTTATAAAACGGAAGTTTTGTGGATGAAAATCATGTTGAAGTTCTTCATTTTGAGTGCTCTCATAGGCAATCCAGAGGCCTTATTTTCGAATTTTTCTCTGGCGCGTCGGCCCCAACCATAATTTTAGTTAGTGTTTTTAAATTAGAACATCTCACTACAATAATGTTACCAGTTTTCTCCATCATGATCCTTGTTGTTCGTACTGTCGCTCGTCTCCTTTTTTAAGTTTTTGTTTGTGTTGTGTTTTGTATAGAAACATTACATTAGAATAATAGAAAATCCGGAAATTGAAGACGTTAAAGTGCTCTATTTATCTTTCATTGGGCCTCAAATATCATTACCGCTCGCAAAATGAAGGTTATTGTGATTTAAAGCCTGTGGATTTTCTTTAGTCTAAAACGTTATGTTCCGTGCGGGCCGTTATCGAAATTTATGCCCACTAAGTTCTCATTTACAACCGAGGAATGGACGTTATTGGTCACATAATGCCTGTAAATATTAGTAGTAATATATATTATTGTTTCGATAATGCCTTTATAAAGCCTTTATTTGATAAAAATCTTCCTACCTCTTTGCTTGTTGTTTATTTAGTATCGCAAGCGAATTTCTGCCCAGCAACAGATATTGCCTCTCAAGCTATTGAGATGAGACTTACAGGACCCACAAAGGACTCCGCTATGCCTGGAATCAAGGAAAGATTGGTAGCTTGTGATGTTCAATTAGATTTGCTAGATACCCAGTTGGAGGACGAATTAAAGAACTGTGAAGAATATGATCAATACAAGAATGTTTTGGACGGATTGAGAAAAACTGTAACAAATCATCAAGAGAATACAGACCAACTGATATGCTTCTTCAACCTCTATCCCACAAAATGTAAGTTGATTTGATATTATTAATTTATTAATATACAAACAAAAATGGCTGCTTATGACAGCTCACTATATTAGAAATGAATACTGTCATCTAAGGTTATTAAGAAGATTTACAGTTTAGTTGTAGGTTTGTTTTGTAGAGCATTTTACATGTATATTATTGGTTCAAATTTACGTTATAGATAAACTACATGTTACAATGTTTAAGTGGTAGAAGTGATAAAGAATAAAAATTTCTTACTTTTATTTTAGGTGGAGCCCCATGAAAAACTTTTTCATGCGACCGACCAACATGTTTGTCTTTTTATTTTTTTATTAGCCATCCCTGGCGACGCTACAAGGCCTCTTTCGCCAAGCTTTTCATAACTGTGCAAAGACACATAATAATCCAACAATGTTAAATATTTTGTACCAACCCTCATAATACCAATTAAACAGCAAAGTTCAACTTTTAAGAAATGTTATTTTCTTACTAAATCTGAATTTGATTTTGCAGGTCAAAATTTGCTTCCGAAAACAAATCGTTCTGTTATACAATCTTTTATTTACACACTATAAACACTCTTTACTCCTTATTTATTATGTATTTTTGAATGAAAAGATGAAATAAAAATTATATTCATTGAATCAGCGTGACTTATGATTTTAATAAATCCCTTAACACTTCGTAGAACGAGTTTTCTAGAATTACTTTTTATCTATCGAGAAAGTTTTTATCCTGGTTGCCAAGTCTATTTGACGCACATATATAATCAGTGTAGCAATCATATAATAAGTTTGTCAACCATAAAGGCTGCGTTGACAATAGAAAGTCATTGTTGTCATCTCAGGATCCTCAAACTTAAGGGGGTATTCGCACTGCATTGGTTAATTGATCTGGTTAATTACAGTTTGTAACAATAAGATTTGAAAAGATGCA
>JAYRBV010027349.1:0-10389 GCA_036023255.1 Mitrocomella polydiademata
TATGGCATTCTGCAACTGACAGTAACAATAATGCGTTTACCAGTTTCTTAACCAATCCTGGTAATGATAAGGAAGTACAGATGATCCACGAAAAATATCAAAAAGTAAAACTTTTTCCTATATAGTCTAAATATTTAAAAATAACTGTGGCGTGATCGTGAAATAGGAATTTTTTTGGTGTGATGGCGTGATATCGAAAAAAATTAGGCGTGATGGCGTGATTTTAAACATGACTGGGGGGGCCTCATATATATACATACAGAAAATCAAAAAACACAATTCATTTATCTCTTTTCTTTTAACTACTATGATACAATCAAATAAAGGGAGTTCACGACTTAATAATGTGAGGTTTTGGGTGCTGCCTTCCTTGTACAAATTCGAACAGAAAACAACCTGCAGAGAAATTACAACATTTTAATTTTTCACGATTTTTCATTTCAAATGCAGATGACACAAAAAGCATACATACAACATACATAATAAAAGTCGCCAATGATAATATATTTTATATATGATTATAAATTTTCAGTATTTGATATGTCTCCATGATTTATCCATTGGTTTAGCGTTGGTTGATGGTTTCATTGGTTCGCCAGTGTAAGAGAGTTTGTAAGACGTTCTCAAGAATGGAGGTGTGGTGTGCGCTACAAGAACAAATGATACAGGTATGATTGAATTATGGAGTCGTGTGAACAGGCTAGAACTATGTTGGATTTACGTTTGAAACATTATCAATGTATCCCGACCATAAGCTATTCACTCTAGCCACTGCTGCTAATAAATTGGGCCATCATTTCAGTACACTCGCAGAATGTAAGGGTAATATTCCAACCTCGATCCCAGTACTTCATTTCAAGTTTCACTTTACTGGTATACCCTGGCTTCCGACGTGAATATGGTGTACAAGTTGGTTTTTTTTTAAGAAACCTAGTTCTAAAATTTTCTTAAATAGTCTAAAAAATAACGATGTTTTCATTTTAGTCCTAACTATTTCTTATTTTATTTTTTATTCTTCTTACAAAAATACGATTTATGTCCTCATATTAAGGATCGTATACCTCCATCTTTCCATCGTATACCTCCATCTTTCCATCGTTAATACCTCCATCTTTCCATCGTTAACTATATAGTCAAATGGAATATCAGACGTTAGCTATATGGACTGTTACCTCTGGGTGGGATGGGATATGTTTAACAAAGTTGTGCTAACCAATCAATTTAGAAATATTTGAGCAAGATCAATTTTTACCTTTACTCTGAGGACGTGAATCTGACAATCTAGATTTGTTGTCTGCTTGAGATTCCAATTTGTTTCTTTGAGCGACTTCCGATTGTAAGCGTTCTCGTTGTCCGCCACCGCCAGGTGGAGCCTTGGTTGCACCACCACCGAGGTAATAATTTTGGTAGGTTGTCTGCGTGGTGGTGCGCCAGTTACTTTCGTTGTATTGCCTAAGCAATGATGGCGCGCTGTATTTCTTTACCTTCTCCTCATCTGGAATAATCTGGGGCTTCCAAATCATATAACCCTGCAAAAAGTTATTGTAGATGGAGTTTAAAAACTGAAAATTCTATATTTTGAGCGATGTGGTTATATAGTTGTTTTTTAAGAGAGTAAAAGTGACACTTGGATAAATTTCTAAAGCCTAAAGGATTGAATGCTCCTGTATGCATCATATATCTATTATAACATATTCATAGGTCAAGATGATATATTTGCGAATTTGTTATAACAGAAACAGAAAGAAACTCAAACAAGGTGCTAGAAAACCCTTTACTACAGCAACTAATAAGATGTTTGGGCACGTAAAATCTCACTGACCTTATTTGGTTCTAACGGCCACACTAAACTTTGAGGATGTGGTCTGTTATTTCGGGTCGGTGAAAACTTTTGAATGTCGTGTCTACTGTACATCTGTGGCGTGGAAAAAGTTTCGCGGTACGAGCTCTTGTTACGCCAGTTCTGCTGATCGAAATGATTGGTTGTTTTATTTCTGTATTATGAAACGTAATAGAATCGTTTACTTTCAAAATGAATTAAAAGGCAGAGCGGGTAAAAAAGATTCTGGCCCGACTGATTTCCAATATTTCTTCTTAGATTACACCCCTGGCTCAGTATCCCTGCATCAGATCTGCTCTAGTGCATCTAGTGGAAAGTTCAATTATATAAGGAGATTAATAAATTGGCCAAATATGTGACCCCATGCAATGAACACCACCCAGGAAGATCAGTATTTATTCCACCGTCAGTGATTTAAAAGGCAATTTTTAAGAATCAACTCGGGGATCTTGGTGCAAACAGACAGATTTTGATCACCTCACTCAACGGATCTTCTAATCCGTTGCCCCACTGGTTAGGTAAGTTACATTCTAACCACCCCAGCAGGACCTGGAAAAGTCTTTTCACCCTAGCCGGTTTCTAGTTTCCCATTGTTGTACTGGTGCAAAAGACGTTTCTTGCTTGTAATCAAAATGATAACATCTTGTATTAACTAAGAAAACGAACCTGAAAGGTTTAGCTGCGACACCCTTTTGTCCTTGAAACATCCAATCGTAAGTGGTCAATTGGCTCCCTCCTGATCCATCTAAAACAACAGAAAGTCAAAAATCATGGCTTGGCATAATAAATGAGCCATTATGGAGCTGTGGTCGAGTGGTTAAGACGCTAGTCTCGTAACCTGCTGGTCGGGAGTTCGATTCCACCACGTCGCAGTGATGAGGATAGCCTCTCATTGCTAACTTCCGTTGTAGGTGTTTCGCAAAGCAGGTAGGACTCTCATTGTATAGTACTTAGAACTGAAGAGACTGTCATGTGGGTAAATATTCGTCAAAAATAATAAATAGCTCAATTTAAAAAAGCCATAATCAAATTTGCAGCACCTTGATAATAATACAGTTGTTTCTGAAGTTAGTGTCATACACACTAAAGATGATTGAACGAAGCGAATGTATTTGGAACAATTCATAAAGTATTTCACTAGAATCTAAGATAGACTTAGTTCTATGAGTTCCATGAAGATTATTACCTTTTTTTGTTTTCTGCATCGCCTCAACCCCCCATGGCGGCTGGGCTCCCGATCTGTCTTTGCCTTCAAAGTGGTGTGAGAGGGCAGGCATCGTTATGGCTACTCAGGGTCTGTACTTACGATGCAATATATCTGTCAACATTCCCGATGTAATCTACAAGGACTCTATACTCCAAACAAACTTTTGATACTTTATTGAATGTGAAAATATAACTAAAGAAAAGAAATGACAATATTAATGCTTGTTTTTCTCCTGCGATAAGCCTAAAAAATAGATAAGAAATCTTTCCGTTTAGAAAACAACAAATATGCCACTGTTAAAAAAGAAAGAATCCTGATTTCTCCTTCAGACAAAAGTAATCGGCTGATGGAAACAGTATCGCTTTTTTGTTTCCATGGTAATTACCTAAACAAAAATTACAGCTTTCCTATTGTTTCGGAGTGTAAATCCAGAGACCGGCCGTATAAATTAAATTTGATATTTCTGAAACAATAGAAAGTAGAGAATTTGAGAAATACCGAGAGAGTTGGCTCGTAATTACTTCTATTCTATCACTTATACAATGAAATAGAATATCATCATAAATCACAGTGTAAACCAACACTGTGATGAAAGCGAAAGAAAAAGGAGAAAAAATCTATAGACGACTTTTTCTTAAAGCTATGATTGAGGATACTGTTTCATTAAATGGTTCTAAATGTTCACAAAGAACAAGGGGAAGTAGCAGAGCAACTAGTCTAGAAAGAGAAAGGATCAGTCATCTATCATCAAGGCGAGGGGAAACAAAAGAAAACTGTAAGCTATAATTTAGTACATAGATATTGTTTAGCTTTTTGTAATGCTGTATTACTACTAGTCTATCGATTAAAATGGATCAAGGAGGGAGGGGTACGCCTTTCTCAGAGATTTGTCCGGGTAGTTTTCTATAGAAGGCTCGGAATAATAACGTCACAAAGTACAATCGTGACGTTACTCAGTGAACGTTCGCCAAATAAGAACGACATTTTGGAAAAATCCCGGGATGGCTGGTTTTGCAAGAAAGTAGACCAGGCATACCGACATTTAAAGTGACCATGTTAATTTCTCAGCATCATTATCCTCGCAGGAACACCTTATTAGATGAGTTTACAAAAATTAATTCAATGGTTATAGCCATAGCCAAGTTCCATGATTAAGGTATATCCATTTCATCTATCCGAGCTCACTAACCGTCAACGCGATAACTCTTGATCTGTATTCTCCTTTAAGTGTGTCCTCTTCTCTTTCAAAGGTTAATCGAATTTTGTTCCTTGATATTCTTTTACCATTAGTTTTGTCTCCCTTATTATTTCATCTTTTATTTCCCTTTTAACAGTTTCTTTTGGTTCCTTATTTCTCTATGTCTTTCATATTTTCAAACACCCTGGGGTATATTTTCAAACACCCTGGGGTATATAATAACTGAAGAAAATTTCAACCCCTGCATTCTAGAAACCGTATGTGGCCTCAGCCTTAAACAAATGTTGTTAGTCTCCTGTTAGAATAAATAGCTATGCCCGCAAATTTACAACCATCACTTTTGTAAAGGTCTGAAGAAATATAAAGATTTACAAGAAAGATATACGAGAAACCCCCATAAGAGAGCTTAGCTTTTTCTAAAGATATTATTCAAACAGGTACTCCAGTTTTCGTTCCAGTCCCATTTTTTTTCTTATTTAACTCAAAAATCAAGGCAAGTGAGAGACACACGCGAGTTTTTTAATCATTAGGTTCCAGATCTCAATCAAACTATATATGTGGAGAACGAATGGTGAATGGTAACGTCCGAACATTGTCCGCTTTATATCGACCAACATTTGAAAAGTTCCCAGCATTCCCTTCCATCTATCAAACTAAATATCAAAGAGATTTCAAGTACATACCATTCCCGGTTTCTTCAAACTTCAAGTAAGTAAACATACATAGAGACTTGTCCTTCCCGATAGCCTTAGAAATATATAATGATGACTATAAACTGTAATGAAATCAGAGTTTGATGAATTTATTTGTGATTATAACAGCTGCTTAGATTTATGAAAACTAAAACTCGCAGTGTTATAGTATATAGCTTGTACCATACATGCACAATTTCCTAGGTCGTGCAAATCATAATTATCTCGATACTGCAAATATACTTCTACCGTATATATATTTCTTACCGTTGGAAGAGTCTGGTATGCAGGCTAAGGTATTTAGCAATCGATGAGATCTGTTGAAATTGTTCTGATGGTTGCTTGTGAGGGCGCATAATCTAATTTTTCTATACAGATTTTTCGAGGACGAGTAATAAAAGGCTAGAAAAACACACTAGCTATAGACTCAATTAAAACCGACAAAAACGAGCGCTTTTAGAAGATTTTCCCAAGAGAAATCTAACAACATTAATTACCCACGACAATATAATTGAAATGTATTGCCTCTTTCAACCTTTTAGATGTATGTTTTAATAATTGAGATAAAGCTGACACTTTTGAATTTTTAGACAGAAAGTAATGTTTTTCTTTCCTTGATGGTTATCTACACTCGACATACACTCTTAACATTTTAAGAGCGATATGTGACAATGTCTGGGAGGATAGACTCTTCGTCTTAAAAAAATTGGTCTTTAAGTCTAAGATAAGAAAGCACAGAAGATTGTTGCCTCGTTTTCCCTCTAATAAAATATATATGTATTTCTATTCGTCTTGAAATGAAAATGTTATAATTCTATCACACTAATGAAAATAAACTGGCCCATTAGAAAGTAGAAATCAACTAGGATAGATGGATTAAATGGCACGATCAGGAGAAGGGGAGGATCTATTATAGGTATCGCAAAATTAGATTGGAAGTGTCTAAAGCTAGTGACAAACTTCGCCAGTAGAAATTTTGCAATTCATTTATAGATACCAAGGAGATTGAATAGAGATATTGCTATAATTACTATATATTCCACTCGAGAAGGAAATCGCTCAATTGCTAGAAGAAGTATACATTCCAGATGAGGCACATCTGTATCTTTTATGCAGCGATTATAATAACAAATCATTCACGGTAAATATACCAGGTTTCTTCTATAAAAGTCTATCTAAATCTAAAAGACAAACCATTAGTTTATTTTTTATCCATACATAGTTGTTTATGATATAATACAATCGTGCGTGTGAATTTTCCAAGCGAATTAACAGAACAGAACTAATTTACTGAGACCGTATTAACACTGCCTTACTATATAACAATGTAAAACCATGGTTACATACTGATGATTTTTCTTGTTCCAAGTCGCCCGCAATAAAAAGAGGCAATTTTATCTTATTGGTGATATAACAAGAGTTACAAAGTCGAAAATTAATCTAAACCTGGTATCAATTCTACAGGGGTATCTCAAGAAATATTCCATTAAATAATAGCAAAGAAATCCGAAGAAACCGTTGCACTTTTTCTTAGGTGCTAAACCTGTAGAACAATATAGAATAGGAAAACATAAAGGAAACGGTATAACATATTCTTTCTTAGGTTGTCTCAAGAAAAATATATTTTAAACCAAATGGAAAAAACAGTAGCGTGCTTTCTTTAGACACTCTACATACGTCCATTAACCTTATTTTCATCATAGACCTGCACCCAACAACTCGAACTATGCAGGTTTTAAGTTTGGTACATCGTCATATTGTCAACAATTTCAATTGGATGAAAACACGATGAAAATGCAACAATGGCGACGACAACCGATACCATGCTCGAGAGATAGACACAACAATCCACAACCCTCTATCCAAATAACGCAAAATTACCCAGATCAGGTAAAATTTAACTTAAAGATTGAATTACTAAAAGACAGATATACAGGGTGAACCTAGTTCCTATAGGCTTTTTACTCTTTTTTTTGTTTTGTGTTTTACTATTGGCACCATCTAATAAAAAAGCGGGGGTTAACGGTGTCTCAAAAAATACTATACTTTAAATAATAAAAAGCAGAAATATATAATATTTTTACTTAGACATCCTGTAAAAGCTCTCAAACTTCTAGCGTTCTCGGGTTAACAATTTGATATGATTTAAGCTCTGATTATTGTTTTCTTAATAACAACACGTCATCATTTTAGGTTCGTTGGGTATGGAGTAAACTGGACAGAAATAAAACAATGACAGGTATGTTCTAAACAGAGTGATAATGATGTCTGTAACAATATTTGTTTTTCATTAGACACTTTGACAAGTCATCTGTAAATTACTGATTTTCAATCTTGCCTAGCTAATTGATAGGGTGCATCAAAACGGTAAACTTCAGTAAATCTTGTCTTTGATAGGAATGAATTGTTATATTTTCAAATAATCATTTAATCAAAACATTGTGTCAAATCATTTAGGGGGCAACAACGATCATTTGTCTAAACTGCATCGTTGGAATTCACGCTAACTGTGCGCGGTTTGACATTTTTTGGAAAGACACTTAGAAGATAAAGGAGCATTACGCTTGCGTTACTAGAAGGAAAAGTGGATCGTTGCTGCCTAAAGCAAAATAGTTTGAACGTATAAACTAAGTAATTATAGACTCAAAATCCAGCCATAATTTGTAATCTTGTAATTGAAGACTTCTGTAAATATATATTTATATTACTTGTATTGCATGTATTTTTACGACAGTCCACACACAGACACGTGTTTTGCCTTATATTAGGGCATGCATTCGAACTCGCCTTCTTCTCTCTCTCTATTCTTATAATAATTTGAGCCACGTTTGAAATTCTCATTAACCACCATAAACCTGTGCAGTTTGTTGAATGAAAATTCCTTTTTTTCTCTTTTTATAGCAATGCGAAAAATTCTTTTGAGCGTGTCCCAGAAAGTTAGATACTGCAATCATTGTCATACATTATTATGACGTAGCTAATTTAAATTCGTGTAAACCTTTCCTTATAATAGCAATGTTTCATGCTACCTTACAACATTAGGGAACTTTAGCATTCACAACGACAACTGCAACGGCGACGCGAAATTTGAACAAAATTTGAACTTATCCCATTGTGAATTAGGTAATTAAAATAGCGTTTTAGCCATGTCACTCACAGGGGAGTAATGCATCAGTTCAAACAATCATTAGGTCGAAGTTGTGAAGTTTAAAGACGACGGGAAATTACTTCATTGGAGGGTGTCGTGTAGCAACAACGGCGAAAGTGCTTTGAAAATATCTTCATTTCTGTCAATAAGAATTTTAACATTATAATTTTTGGCCTCATTTTATGGCCTCACGTATAGTATGTATTCTCTAAAAAGTAAAATTTTTATCTGCTATCTCCAACTTTTTAACTGACGTCCCCGTCGTCTTTGCCGTTGTGAATGCTAAAGTTCCCTATTGATATTAGAGGAGGGGGGCTTCGATAGCAGAATAACTTGTATATATAAATTTAAGTCATCCTTTGTGAAAGAATCATGAAACAGCAAAACAAATGATTCATTGTCAATTTTGATTATTTACTAGCTTACCCAGTGGTTACCTAAACGAAAACGCTGAAGTAATTCTTAAAGAAAGCTTGTGAGGGGGTTTAAGGAGTTTGAATAGACCTTTCACGAAATACCGTTTATATGATTAGCCTCGTAGTGGTGTAACTGAGTCTTAAGTATACATTGTACTGCGGTTTTTCTTTTTCATGATTACATTTCTCATGTAGTTAAGTATTTTGGTCATTTTCTTTTCAAAAAGCTTGCAGGTTGATAGCCCAAGCCCTCCTCTAGCTTAAACTCGGGCACTACTCGACGCTCGCGCTTCGCACTAGCGAAGAGAAGAAGCATAAGCGAGAGAAGGGCTTGCCTGGCTAGCAGGTTGATTGATTGCAACAATCCTATATCTTTAAGACTATTTTCAGATCTAATGGGAGTAACAAATTTCATCAATGCGTAATAAAGATTCAAACACCCTTGAGATGATTGGAGCACGTGTAATTATTTCATGAAACCTAGATTAATAGTAGGAATCTATGTATAAACGGTATTTCGGGAAAGGTCTATTAGATAGTTATTAGGTCTTAAAATTTATCTAGCTGACCTATCATGAAAACAGTATCGGGAACAGTTTCATAGTCTGATTAGGCAGACTTTAATAAAAACACGTTTTCGCAATGTATACAAATCAGACTAAATCTTTCACATTTGTTTTTCGCTGATAAGTTAGCTTGTTTTTTTTTTTAATTTGAGGAGGAAATTCTGATTATTGCAATTTTTGAGGAGTTTTGAGGAGTTTTGAGGAGGCTCAGCTAACCTGAACATCCAAGTCTCAAATCTATTGGTCGGTTTCATAAATGATTCATGCTTTTACAAACAAAACATTTATTAGCAACGAAAGGAATATAAATTAACATTAAAATAAAAAAAATTTCCTCTCTTTTTTATAAAAAAACTTTTCTATTAATAAAATACAAAATGGATAATCGAGTAAAATTAAGTTAAATTCTTGAAAATATACGAAGAAGTGCGTGCCTGTTTTTCAATAACAACTGCTGATTGCAATTACAACAGTGTTCACGTTGGTGCGTCCACGGTTTCCGAATGAAATAACCCATGGAGGCCTAACATATCTTCAGTGCCTAAAAAGTTAATAACATCAGTTTGTAGGTTACAGAATGTGTTCAGGATTCTTCTTGGCTGTGTTGATTTAAAAAATAATAATATGACATCCAATAAACACTTACCTTACAAACTCTATCAGGTTCCATTTGTTGGACAACTAATTTGATCAATTCATCTCCGTATTCTGTTATCAAAGCGTCACACTAAAACCATTCAGGAAAGAAAGATATTCGTGAGAACCATAATGGTAGGCGTTATTGTAACAAAGAAACGTACTCGAAACCTTTATTGGTAACCCTTTTCCACAGTAGCTAAGGGCTTTTATTTTCAGACCAAATTTACCACAGGAAAAAAATTACAATCCCAACTCCAAGGGTATTTAGGGGAAAATCACGGCCATAACGTTCCTTTTTAAGTGTTTTGAAATGAAATTCCCTGGTGTAGAATTAGTTTTAGTTGCTAATACAACATCGCAGGGATAAACAACAAATATCTTACTTCATTCATGATAACACCAGGGAGTTTGCTGCATAAGGATTCAACTTCTTTTATAATTTCAGCTTCAGTCGACTTTGATGTAAGGATGCTATCCAAATAACCCATAGCCTCTTGACAAATTTCGCAAGACACTCCTCTCAACGAGAATCGTAGAGCTAAAAAATAACAGCAATTTATCATTAGGTCAAAAAATATCTGCAATCTGATTGGTTAATCAGCAGAGTATCAGTGCAAATAAAAAATAAATACAGTGCAAATAAATAAAACCGTAAAATTCATAATGGCGCTTTGTTTACCTTT
>JAYRBV010027360.1:0-10386 GCA_036023255.1 Mitrocomella polydiademata
TGGTTGGTAGCGCTCCACTAGGTTAGTAAGGTAATGTGTAGGGTAGCGCCACACAGGACAGCACTTGGTGAGAGAAATGTGCTCGGGTTTAAGTATACATTGTACTATGGAAAGCTTGCATGTTTATTGATTGCAACAATCCTATATATTTAAGAGTATTTCCAGATCTCGATCATGTACTAATTTTAAGAATTTAAAGCATAGGTAATAATAAGAGGGCAAAAATTTGATTTGAGTGAATTGCAAATTTGAATTCGACATACAGTAGTATGAGTGACTTTAAAGTCTCTGATAACAAATTCATTTTGAACAACTTCATCGACATTTTCTATCATTAGTGTTCCATGCATTGCTGCTTCTATTGAAGGCCAGTAGCGATGAATCTTTACCTTGAAGTAAAAAGAAAATATTTAAAGATAACTTGATATCAGTAAAATCGAAGAAGATGCATACATTTTTTTACAACACTTATAATTCGGTATAAATAATTTTCTTTCGGCAATAAATCTACCATATTACTGTTTGTAATTTTGGCCATTTTCGCGAAAACGTTTTCCACAGAAAATCTAAAATCGACCAATTCGCGAAAATAAATTATCTAGGAAAAATAAAAATGGATTTAACGAAAATTAATTTTAAAGTCCTAAAAATTACTTGTTGCATGTGTGTGTCGGCAGGCTTATTTTAGTAATTTAATTTACTTTGAAACACTTATATTGCTAAATCTTTTGTCAATGTTGTAAAATATAGTCGTAAAAAGGGTTTTCGAAGTACTTTAACTACTACTAGTAGTTTTAAACAACAGGTCACAAAATACTTTTGCGACAAAGTCTATTAGGAATATTTTTTATGCCGTCTTAAATTTTAAAGTATTAATTTTAGGAGACTGAACAGAAAATTGATCTGCTTTTTTGGCGTTGAGCTCACTTTCTTTTACATTTTCAGTTTCCTGGATGAGGCAAGCAACAATTGTCTCGCTAACGTTTCTGTTTTTAGGTTTAATCAAGGCAAACAATCGTCTGACTTACTTTTCCATTTTCAGTTTCTTGTGCGAGGCAAACAATTGTCATACATTGGTGTTCCCATATCATCCTCCAAAAAGCAGGAATTGTCTGAGGTAATGGAGCTTGTGTCGCTATGAAAAGTTTTGCCATACTGTAACCCTAAGGAAGTAAGTAATAGCCTAAGGTAATGGAGTTTGTGTCGCTATGAAAGGTTTTGCCATACTGTAACCCTAAGGAAGTAATAGCCTGAGTTAATGCAATGGAGCTTTCCATAATTTTCCATAATATAACCCTAAGGAATTACAAGTTAATTCATCTAAATCTAATCCAAAAACAGGTGATTTAACACACAGGTATTTGAGACTTACATTGATATAATTAGCATTGATGTAATCGGATCCAGGAATTCCCGGAAGATGACTAAGGGATACTCGTGTATCATCATCTATAAAAGATTTTGTTACAACTGTACCAAAGAAAAATGAAAAGAAGCTACATATAGATACAAAACAAAATCAGCGTCTACTTACAAGGAAGAACATTTAAGAATCTGTTCTTAGCTTTGTTGTAAGCAGAATTTGCAGCGTTCATTGGTTTTGAGCTGGATTGATCAAAATGATTTAATTTCTATGAAACGAAAGGGAAAGTTTCCAAATGCAGGCAATACATGTGGTGAACGTAAAAAAGTTATATTTAGGTACACGTACTTGGAATTCTTTGTCTAAATATGTCTCAACACCACTTTCGGTATTTTGTTGTAGTTTCTTCACATATTCGCGAAGATCACGGACCTGTACTTCCGTTGTGCCAAATGTCAAGTATTCAAGCAAAGCATCGTGTATGAAAATATACTGCGACTAAAATTATGAAAAAACGTATAAAATAGAATTTATGCTGTATAAAAAAAATATACCAAAAACACCGTTTTCCTACAAGCTCTAAACTAGCCAGCGAATGCATCTATTGTAGGGAGTTTCAAAAAATGTGATATATTGTATTAAACTATTTCAGAGTGCTGAGAGCACACTGGTGCATACGCAATGCGGGATTTGTTTCTTCGAATATTTGCCATTGTTTTTATTCGATATAACCCATCAAATGCTTTAAGGAGCAAAGTTTCTAACTTTTCGTAAAGCTTCAGAGTAAAATTTTATCTTACCATCGCCGTTGTTTATTATTCATTACTAAAAGATACCTACCTCAGTTTGAACCATATGATTTCTTTGACTTCGAATATGTTGAAGATAATTGAAAATCTCTATATTGCCTTCAGTTTGAATACGCTTCAAGTTCACATCTAAAAGTATGTATGTTCCAGTTCGACCGACTCCAGCGCTTAAATAATGAAATTTACTGGTGGTCTTAAAAATAGACAAGATGACTATATGGATACGGCAACATGCTTAATGTGATTGCTTTTAATGGAGATTTGACAGAATTATAAAATCATCATCATTATATCTAATGAAATTAAAAACATTAAGTAATACAGTACCATTGAGGGTGATGGTAAAATAAATGTACCTGCAATGTACTACGATAGGTCCATTTCCTTTTTGACCACCTTGATTGACTCTTCTAATGAAAGTCAGCAACTGCTGTGCATTAGGTGTTCCATGGTCTGGCCACGCGCAAAAGGAGAAATGCTTCACAAACCGCTCACACCCTGGATACTAAAGAAAAACAATTATATCGTAAGCTACTTCTTTACCCTTAAACGTTTCAGTTTACGTAATAAATAAGAATCTAAAAGATAATTTTTTTCACGCTTTACATATTCTGGACACGTTTATTTACTGACTTCTCGTCAGCTGATTCGATTTGCCGTGTGCCGTGTTTCCCGATATTGCCGTAAATTCCGATTCGGATATGTTTAAGAACCGCCTGGAAAACCCAGGCTAGCCTTTGGGAAGTATCAGACTTTTGTCACACTGAACGTCAAACTTCCAATTCTTGTGAGATACTGAAAATGCCAGTACTAAATAATATTATTATTGTGTAAATTCAAGTGCTGGATAAGGACAGATGTTTTGGAGTCTTTTACAAAATCTTCTGTCATTGGCTAATAATAACAATGAAAATTTGTCGTTCTTTATAAAGTTAAAAATTGACCTTATTTAGAATTTCCGTTGTGAAACTAGGGACTTTTACACCATCCAACCATCGATTACATTCTTGAAAGTAACCCAAAGAATTTCCACCGTCATATAATCCCTATAGAAGCTCACTGTTAAAACATACCCCTTAGGAAGTATTATAAATACTGTTGTTCGAGAAAGTAAATAAAGAAAACCTACACACAAACCTGTTCATGAAGCAGACTAAATGTACGCATCGAGTATACTGGTAAGTAGGTAGATTCGGTGACAGTTACTTGCATTACACCGTAACATGTAGATCCTACTTCAGGCCAATACTGATGACATTTAATCTAAAAACAATTACACTTAATTGCTAAAGATTCCTATCCGCATGACTTATAGCCATGAATAATTTAAAGTAAAAACTTTAAACCTAATGGCAAAACGTCTTACAAAGAACTTTGTAACCATGTAACGTCTAACCAAGAACTTTCATTTCGAATAATCTTGTTGATTGGTTGATAAAAGCTCATACGTTTACTACGAGTAATGAGTGCTGCACATCTTGTATACATCAATTTTACAATGTTCTACTAATTATTGCTTTAATAGAGAGTCCCGGGAGTATAAAGGCGTAATATGGGAATTGTATCTCAAAATATTTTTCAGTTCCAATGCTTTTATGACTAGCAGACACTAAGCGTAATTTTCAATATTCACACGCGGTGCGTTTAATTTTGGAATTCTTATAAGCACGCGGGCTGCATGGCAGATGGAGAAACAACAATAAGTTTTATGGTTCATGCGCACCGCAGGGAATTGAAGTGATAAGTATTCAATCAAAGAAATATTTTATAATGAACTTGTCTCTTTAAATCGGGCTATGTTTAAACCTGTTGATCCAAATATTTCTTTACTCGTGCGTATTTGTATGGTCTCCTAAAAGGTTCTTAATAATTTAGAACCAGATCCAGAGGCGTATTTAGAAGCTCCGCACACCTCTGCCGAGGAGTGTGTCTCCATCTGACGTGTGCATAGATAGGTGCTAAATACGCCTCTGCAGATCAAATGAAAGCAGTGAACGTTTTTTTCTGAGTTAGAAGATGTTCTTAACTTTCTTCAGAGTTTAACAGAATCGAGGGCATATTTTAGTGGAAGCTATGACTAGTAAAATAGACAATGATTAGTGTATTCCGAGTTGCAAGTGAGTTGTCAACTTTCTATACTAATAATTTACAAGTTACATTTAAACTTTCTTACAAAAAATTAATAGATTTTGTGAAATAAATTTGTCTCTTTAAATCGGGCTGGACCCGACACTCGCGCTTCGCGCTCGAAGAGAAGAAGTATAAGCAAGAGGATGGCTTGCCTGGCTAGTTGAAACAAGACTTTTTTTCAAAATAATTGTATTTTTTGCGTAGTTTGAAAAATTTTTCCTGGTGTTTTCACTAAAATGTGCCTAAATAGTCGGTGTAACTAAAAATTTCTTGTTTTAGAGGTATTTTTGTGGAGAAAAAACTGCTCATAAATCCATTCCAATAATATGTATTGATTGGAGGCTTTTTTTAGTAAAGGTGCTCATCGAATTATATCTATTATAAACAAGCAGGCCGATAGCTGTAAAATAATTATCGCCTTTCACACTCCTTACCCTCCCATTCTCTTCTAATCCTGTTAGCATGACTATGGTGGACACATTTCTTTCCCAACACATTCTCCAAAGATCCTCACAAGTATTCTCAAGAGGTCCTAAAATTTATCCAAAAGAAAATTAGTTTCGGAACCTGTTAAATTATATGTACGTATTGTGAGGAACATACTCTAAGAGGTCATCCACGCCAAGGTTTTGAAATTGAAATTTTTTAGTATCAAGAACATATGAAAAATCTCGAAAATTCTAGCTTCTAACTCTTGACAGGTTTTGAGATATCCTATTTTTTTAATTTTGCTCAATAGATTTTAGGTCTCATACCCTAAGTCATTCAAAAATTATTGGCATAACTGAAGTTACTAAAATTTGAATAGTTTTTTAAGTAGTTGTGATATCCAAATTGCTTTCCTCCAAAAACCTGCTATATCGTAAGTATATGAAAGTAGCAGGAAAACATCTCCCGATGAAAATGTACATTTTCTTAAACTAGCAATCCAATTGAATTCAAATCAAAAAAAATCAGAGTTTTTTGGAGTTGTACCAAAAGTTATGGACTCCACCAGTATTTCACGGCCTTTATCGTTTACCCCTTTGTTGAGTTCCTAACTTTTTTTCTTTCTAATATTTCTGAATTTTCCAATTATTATCATTCAGAGGAAAACAAATTTATAATTCCATTCACAAGAATTTACCCCTTTAAATGTTTTAAATAAAAAAATATGTACCCGTGGAACAAATTCGATTTAAACAATAGATGACATTTTTAAATCTTTTTACCTTGGGTTGCAATATATGCTGCTTGTTCCATATAACCCTAAAAGAAGAAGGCGTGAGATATAACAACCATATAAAAACACCAATTTATTATAGTCAAAATATAATTACGTCTATATAGTTTCCGTTCATGTAATCAGATTCTGGTATACCCTCCATTGGATCCAATAAAACTCTGGTATGGTCATCTATAATAATAATGTTATTGCTTGACATATGAAATTCTAGGATTAGGGCCACACCATACAAACTAGATTATATAAGATGTAAATCCTTTCACATACATCACAGGAAGAATTATTTATTATAAGAATATCACTGTGTAACGTGTCCCTCATTATTTATCAAACCAATTTTTAAAGTATTAAAGTTAAAAATCCTTAATTGTCTTCTGGTAGTCTTATTGGGTATAGCCTTCATTCACCTGATGATTTCATGGTAGTCCGTAAAAAACAGACTAGGGTTTTTGTACGGACTATTCCATTAAATACCATAGTTATACTTGGTTATTTCAATTATTCACATAGCTCCCCTGGTCTTTTTCTTTCAAAAAAGATAAAAAGTTTAACCTCTGGAGAAAGATCATCAGGTGATTTCATCAATTCAACATGTCATTAAATGAGTTTAATTCTTCAAAATTTAAAAACCAGTGGATTGTATACAAAATCTGGTCTTTTTAGCATAACAGGGGTTCTCTTTCAAAGCAACTTGCACTTTAATTTTAGGAAAAAGAGGAAATGGCTATATCCCATGTAAATTTTACAGGGGAATTTCAGCTTTCCTATGATAAGAAGTTTATTTTAGAAATAGTAAGTACAAGATGCCGCTGACAGACAGCTAACATACTGCTTATCATATGAAAGTCTTACAAGCTACAATATTGTTGTATCTATTTTTATCTCTGTTAATTGGATGATTGGAATGTTCATACAAACAGTTGTAGTTGCTTCGACCATGCAAGATCATCTGAAAGAAAATGGGCAGAAATTTTGTTGATACAATAATGGAATGATCAATGTACCAAATGATGAGAAAACATAGTGACGCAAAACTATTTTCGTAGAGTTAGTTGTTCCTCCCCGCGCTCCGCTCACTAAAATCAAATAAATTCCTTAACAAAATGGTAAAAAATTAATTCTAAACACAAACAGAGCTAGTTGGATTTATAATTTTAAATTTTCATAATATGTATTTTTTGGTATGTTTATGGAAAACGAGAGAAAAAAATCAACGACGGGTTCTCTCCTAACACTTTAAGGGCACAAATTTTTGTGGAATATAATTTCGCGATTTAGGCCCTCAATCGCGAAATTAAGTTCCGCGAAACTCGTTTAAAATTGACCAATCGCGAAAATTAGTTCCGCAAAACTCGTTAAAATTAGCCAATCACAAAAATTTAAAGATTCTTAAAGATTTTCTCACTGTTTACTGCTTACTGTTTCTTTCTTATGAAGCAAAAAACTTTTAATCGCGAAAATTAGTTCCACGAAAATAGAAAATATCCTTAATCGCGAAAGTAGACACTTTCGGACCTCTCAACCGCGAAATTAATTCCGCGAAAATTTGAGATTATTTAATATATTTAGGATATTTGGACGCTGAACTTTAGTCAGAGCTGATTTGAACATTTCGTAAAGACGAGCATAAAATCAAAAAAGTTTCAGTAAAAACTCTGCAAAATGAATGGAACTGATAGCTTTTAGTGAAGACTTTACTTTCTGAATCCCAAAATTATTGCATTAAAAGAGCATGAAAAATCCTTAAGAAGTGTGTTGTTCGTACAAAAAAAAATACAACAAACAAGAAAAATCGTTAATTTGAATTACTTCCAAACTTATTTCTCAAACGAGAACTTGTGAAATTATCCAAACTGAAGATTTAAACATTTCTTGATAATACAAAATACTTTAAGAATTGGTTTGGAAGCAATAATATGGAGCTTTAGTATTTCAAAAATATACTATAAAAACGCGCTAAAAAATAATTGATTACCATTTTTTGTGGGACATAATAAACAAATAAAAGAGCTTTCTACCTTAAACTCTTCACTGAACAAATACTTTCCATCTTTTGCTAAATTCCGCACATACGCAGGATAGTTCTCGATCTTGACCGGATGAGCTGAAAAGTCAGTAAATTATCCTCTATAAAGTGTATTTTGGTAATAATAATAACAAATTACCGTTTATATAGAAACCATTCTTTTAGAGGACGATGAAGAAAGACTGCTTACACACGTCTTTAAATGCATAAAAAAGCGTTGCTTTTTAGATTGGGCTATGAATAAATTGATTGATAAAGTTAACCACACCTGCTGGAGTATGTGTAGCTTCTAGCTCAAAAGCAGGATTATCAACTTCTGGTACCCTCTTAGTATCACTTGTTCTTCTAAAAGGTTAGAGCAATAAGTCTTTTTTTGTAAACTGAATTGTAAATATGTACTCAAAAAAAGCTATGAAAATCAACCCTTGAAAGAAGAAGAAAAGAAAAGAAAACACAATTTTTTGCTTCAAATAATCATAATTTCGTTCATTATAAAAACAGAATAAAATATTTATCTTTCAAATCAACTTCACTCTCAATCTGGCATGGCATGGGCATGAAATAAAGATTGGCTATATGAACGATATAACTAAATGAACGTCTTGGAGTATATGATCTAGATTACGAGGCTTTGCAAGATTATTAGTAAAACTTCAAATAAAATACCGGAAAATCAGGCACTTAAGGAAATATTCGGGTTTTGAATGAGAAATCACAAATACAAATCAAACCTACTTTAGGGGATTAAGTTTCGCAGAGATTTAATTTCGTGGATGGTATAATATATAGTTTTTCGCATGGATTTAGTTTCGCGGATCATCTATTTTATTATATTACAATATTTGTGACGTTCACATTGTCGCACTTAATTAATCCAAACACTGCGGGTCGAGTGGGATTTGAATCCACGACCTCTCGTTTCTCAGGCGATATAGCTCTACTACTGAGCTACCGACCCGATTATATCACGCTAATGGTCTGGGGGAACACAGAGTTCCAATTGAATACCTTACCACATATCCACGTGACATTACGAGATAGATGAGCAAAGTGGCGGCGGATTCAACTCCGCAACTTGAACGTCACAAAAATTGTAATATAATTGTAAAATATACTTGCACATATGGTCTCATATATATATTTTATTGCTTATTTTATTTTATTTTATTAATTCGGGGATTCAACCGTTTTCATCAAGTTTTCAACCCGTTTTTTTACCCGCTGTTTCTTTCTAACAAATATTTTCAAAGGATTTAATTCCATTAAATTACCTTCTTCGATAGATTAGAGCAGCGACAATGATTGCAGCAATTACAATGACAGCTATCAGTGATCCAACAACAGCAAAGGTAACATTACCACTGCTGGGAGGTTCCTTATCCGCAATATTTTCTATAAATTAAAAACATACTTAATCAACTGTTATTACCATGACTAGTATAAGAAAAACACTTCCCGGGTCGTACTGGTCGAAAGGTCGTTTTGTCAATTATTTTTACCCAAATGAAACCACTGAACAAATCACGAATCGATATAAAGATGCTTACTAGTAATTGAAGGTCCCCTCCATTTTGGGCTGGATACATATAACACCTATAAAAGGTTCAATAGTAAACAAAAAGCATAACAAGGCACTTGAAGTAAATTTAATTAAAAAGCACATGTTATAGTTACCTCGTTAATATGGGCTTGTATAAAGAAATAATAACGAGTATTTGGAAACAGCGGTCCATTGCGGTAGGTAACAGTTGCATAACTATTTGACGGATACACTTTTCCAATGACGAACGTGCCATTCATCTCCACGTATTCCTCCCTGCTTATTTTTGCGGCAATATAGGGAATTTTTACCCCTTTTGATCTTTTTTCGATATATGTATCGTAAGTGTTGCTGAGTAATTTTTGTGTGTCGTATTCGTATGGAGATTTGTCAGGATCTTCATCTTTACGCGTTTCATAAACAACCACATAGAAAAATCTGAAACAAATATAAAGCTAAAGTTTCGAAGTGTTATCACAAATATAAGAATCTAGGATAGCTTGCTTGGACTTTCTTCTTTCTATTCAAAAACTTACATAAAAGTTTAACTTACATTGAATTTCTAAGGACGTTATGAATAGAAAAATAATCAATAGCTAATCACACACTTGCGTAGAAGCGTGGAACCGTCACTGATGAAAAGAAAAAGAGAATACCTTACAATACCGTTCTCATCAGTGGGTTTCCAAATTTGTATAGTAATCGTGCTACTTTGTACGTCTACTGTCGGTTTAGCAGTAGCCGTAGGTAATATTGGTGCTATAAAAATAGTATTGCTTTTGTTATTTAAGTACTCTTAAAACTTAATTAAAAAGCAACTGATGCACTGTATCGTAAAGTCGGGCGACCTAAACAGCAACATGACTTCGAACACTTCATTTAAATTGCGTTTTTTGCAGATCGATTTGGTATTATTTCAATCTGTTTTCAAATATTACTAAAAATTCTTCCTACACTTTCACGGTAAATAATTTCTTTGTAACAATATTGACATTGTTTCAGGAAATATCAGCGAAAAAGGGGGCTTTTGGATACCAATATAATTGGATATCTTCTTCTCGAGGAAATACATTTTTATCTTTATTCTCTAAATTTTTGTCTGGTTATCTAAGATAAGGTAAAGAAAAATTTAAAAAGTTAAAAAATATATATATTTCAATCATAGTTTGCTTTTTTCCTGACCCTCACTTTCTGCACTGCAAATTTTCGGGAGCGTCCCTGGTTAAAAATCTTGGAAAGATCTTTGTAAGATCTTGAAAGATCTTAGTCAAGATCTTCAAAGATCTTCAAAGA
>JAYRBV010027371.1:0-10380 GCA_036023255.1 Mitrocomella polydiademata
GGCAAAGTTACCCACCATTTCTGGCGACGAAGAAAGCTGGTTTGAACATATATTTCTCCTGCGGGAAATATTTAAAAAGTATTAATTCATGTTTTAAAAATTTTGCGGGAATAAACTTTCGCGGAGAGGGCAAAAAACCGCGAACCCACTACAGCTTTCGTTTTTTAACCAATAAAAGTCCAATGCTTTTCTCAAATGACTTTTTATCTCATAAAAACTTACCTATAGGGTTGAAAGAGTGGGGATTTTCGGAGAAAATAATCCTATTTGGAATGATGACAAGTAAGAAAACCATTCATAGACTTCATAGAGTATTTTCACCAAATTACCAAAAAAAAAATTCTAAATACATAATAGAAATAATTATTAAAAAAAGGAAGAGCAAATTATTATTGATTGTAGTAGTAGTTCCCTAAATTGTTGAGTTATGCCAAACTAATTTGGTAGATATCTTGGACCATTGGTATGACATCCATTGCCATGGTCTTCAAGGACAACTAAAATAAAAAATAGCAGCTTGATCAAGAAATATCCTTGTTTACATAATGTTCGCGTTTCAATTCATGGTCGTTCTTTTGTAGAAAATTCTCTTAAACCTGTTGGTAAAATCGAGGCAAATTTCATAATAAAATGCCTCGTTCTTCCAGTTTATTTCATGAGGCTTTGACACGTGAACATGATTTGAAACTTAGACACCCTCTTAGATTGGATATAAAATGTTTTCCTGTATGTCGGCAGAGTTCAAAACAGCGAAAGTAAAATTGAGGAAAATATACAATAATGGTATTTTTTGGCGGAGGCAGACGATTTCATTTGTGAATGCCTGTGGCTCAACATTTATGAACTAATTGTGGAATAAAAAAAACTTCATTTTTACTGAAAAATTGTGGACAATATAATTTTCTACCATCTACGTTCTAATCAACGAAACCGTAATGGGCTTTTCCAGAAAAATATTTTATGGGGGCATGTTGAGGAAGTCGGAATTCCAGTGGGGTTTTGAAAATGACTGGAATTCCAGGGGGTCATGGGTAAAGAGGGTCAACAGATTATTCCAGGGGGTAAGGAAAAAACCAGCTGGAATTCCATGGGGTTTGTCAGTCATACATTGGAATTCCAGGGGGGTGTGGTAAAGATGGCCCTGGAATTCCAAGGGGTAAGGAAAAAAACCAGATGGAATTCCAGGGGGTATGTGCCTCCAAAAAAGGACCTCCTCAACATGAGAAATACGCATTTTTTCTTGAAAAGCCCAATCTACGAAAGAACGGAAGAGTTTTTTTCTTACCTGAACGATGGAATTTCCAGGCACGATTTTGAGTTCTGAGAGAACGGTAATGTTATTGGAAAATCGTAAGGATTGGTACAACATATCCTGAAGAAAAAATAATTTAAAAGGAATTAGAAAAATTAATCATTGACTTGTGCATACACCAAAAGATGGTACAACTGTTATACAGAAAATCACAATATTGTGGAAATACTCCAAGTGACCTTGATCGCATTATCTCTACAATTTTTTTCAACGAATGTTCATGTGTTCCCTCACAAGTTGGCGAAATTTGTACAGGGCGAAATGTATAATTGTATGCTACTTACTTGTCCTTCAACAGTTCTTTTAGCGATAGTGAAGATGTTGTTAGCCTCCAAGACATTTTGAATACCGTCTAGAATTAAAATTAAGATAAGTTATAAATGAATGAAAATTAAGCTTCTTTCTCAGTACTTTAAATGAGGGAACTTTCTCTTAGGCTTGCTTTATAAGGCCGCACTAACGTCGCGTCGAATTCAATTCTACAAACGTGTACTTATGAAGAAGACACTATATGTAAACAACACTAGTGGCAATGTAGTGTCTTCGTCTTATGCACAGGCTTGTTGAATTACATTAGACGCGACGTTAGTGTGGCCTTATAAAGCAAACCTTAGAGATATGACAATGAACTGACCTGAATTGAAGTTCTTAGTGGTAGAGATGTTGCTTTGAACTTCATTTGCAGCTGGGATCTCTTTCCACGTGTCTAAGAAGACTTTTCGATCTAAAAACACAAAAATCATCTCGTTGGAATCTGCGGTTTGATTTTCATTATTCTTAAGGAAGAGTTTCTCACGACTGAGAGTCTTAAGAGCCAGGATTTCTCAGATAATTAAGAATCTGGCTAATTGAACAGTGTTAGTAAAGAGCATCTATGAACCATAAGCACCACTCAAATGTAAGTGAGGAAGATGAGAAATTAAGGCCAAGAGCTAACAAAAAAACATAAATTATTATATCAAGTAAGTATCAACAGGGTTAGGTTAAAGTGATTAATTTTACACAGGGTTTACGAGACACCCTGCAAGGGGCACTCTATAAGAATACACACTTACCCATTTTTCCGTCTTCGCTGAACAGTACATGTCCGGGTATCAAACAACTGAAATAAAAGATGTCGATGTTGTTTTTGATGGCCACTTGTAGGTTATTCAATGGTTCCATCTTCTGGACGGGACCCGCTGTAAAGAAAACACGGAATACAATACAAATACATCACAAACAAATACTGTTATTAAATAAACTCCGGACGTTTTTTATGATTGATCTTTTTGTAAGGAAACTAAGTACATATGTTTTTGGTGGGTCACACTCTGTACGTATGATAACAAATGATGTATTTGGATTTTGACAACAAAAGAATAAAAAAAATAGTTTACTGAATCTCCAAGTGTGGCATCTTCATGATATCGTATTGAAAACGACGTTTAACAACAATACTTGCAATCCACAATCCAATAGATATTATTTAAAAAAAGACAAGTGCTTACAAGTTGCTAGTGCCAAGGATGCTTGAGCGGAACTGTTGGGTGCTAGCGGAGTTTGTATTTGAAGTGCACTGGGTGAGATACCGAAGCTGTTCTTGTTGAATTGAATGGCAAAACCTCCCATCGCTTGCATGGCACGATTGGTAAACGTCAAGTCCATAAACGGTTTCCCCTGGCGACGCGCAAAGGTTCCTAAACGAATGCATGATAATGATAATAACTTGTACATGGTTCCAGATGGTAGGAAAATCTTCAAATTTTTAGAATTGAATCAAATACTCATATTTTGGTGGTTAAGTTTTATGTACAGTCAATAATAGACAAAATGACTTTACTATACGCGGGCGGTACCGATCATGCATTCTAACTTATTTTTAATTTTTTTTATGAAACTAGCACATCCCAAAAGTTACAAACATATAGTTCATCTGATAGAATGTAAAAAGTTTTTATCGTTCTTTTGTCCTAAAGTCTCGTATTTTTGTCGGGAAAATCGAGGCACTTTTTTTGTCTCTGTTCTTCGCAACTTTTTAAAGAGGCTTTACTACGGGAAACTTTGGTGTTTTTATTCTGTCAGATGAACATTCCAAAACATACTAATGAACATAAAGTTTAAGCTAAGATAATTACCTGAGATTTCGAGACCTTTTCCTTTTTGAGCAGGGAGAAAGACCTAAACAAAGAAAAGTATGGTTTGAGAAATCAGAAGTCTAACTTTTCCTGATTTTTAGTTTTAGACTTTATTAGTATTAAATTGATTTTAATTCACTACACAAATTCAGAAATAAAAAGATGCCCCTGTAAAACAAGATAATAAAAATAATTAATAAAATAATTGTAAAGTAACAAGGAAGAAGAACTTAATATTGATTGATGCGTACCGCTTGTGGAGCAACATAACCAGTTCCTGGAAGAGCGCTTTGAATACTGAACAGATCATTAAGACCACCTGCTGAACCTGTGTCTATGAGACCAGCTGCTGGTGCGGGTGCGGGTGTTGACAGCATTGAGAGGTCACCACCAAGCAAATCGATAGCTACATAGTAAAAACATCAAGTTGAGGGGATGAAGAAAATCTAATCATAGTTAAGACAATAGGACAATATTCCAAAATTATTATGAAGTAAACAACGATGGCACATAAATGTTTTCTCCCTAAACTTATAAGATTTCAAAAATGAAATAAGAAATAAGTGAAAATTGCAATGAAAAGAAAAACAAAAATTCTTTACTGACCTGGTGCTGGTTGTCGAGGTTGCATTGGAGCACCAAAAATGTTGGCGGCTGGTTGAACAACAGATGCTGAAGACGATGGGCCAAGTTCTAAGAGATCACCCAATAAGGAGTCGGTTGTCGGTTGTGGTGCTGCTACTACTGGTTGTTGGACTCCTGCAACTTGAGAAAGTGTTCGTTGTTGTCCTCCCTCGGCTTCAGGAACGTTGTCAGCAACAGGAGTATCCTTTTCGCCAGTGCGTGATGGAAGGGTGGCTCGTTTCTGTGCGGATTTGCCAGCAACGAAAGATGAAGGTGGTCGATGGTATACAGAGGCTAAGCTTGAAATATGACAGATCAATTCGTCCAAAAGGCTTGGCTCAATGAGATCAGTCTCTTCAGAAATTAATGGTTTTTCAGCTAACACCACTTCCTGTAAATACATTTTACAAATCAATGATGAATAATTTCTTGGCGTGGAAAAGCAATGTGCAGGAAACTCAAAGATTAGATTGATGCTATGTCTGAAGATTTAGGTACCATTAGTTACCTTAGCTGCTGCAGGATCAGTTGACAACAGACGCCAATAGATATACCCACGATCACGAAGATCAGGATTGTCACTATCTTGGGTTGCCAAGCTCAATACTTGTTGTACCAATTCTTGTGTATCTGTTGGTCGCTTCAAAAACAATTTGACAATGGCTGTCAAAAGTTGCAATTGCACTTGTGTGTTTTCATCAGAGAATCCATCTAGGAATGTGGTTAGTAACTCATCAGCATTGTCAATTCGCTCGGCATATTCACCAATAATCCAGATCATGGATGCCCTGAAAGTTGAAAATGATAAATTATCACTCTGAAAAGATATTGCAGGCAACTCAGACCTAGAGTATTTTGTTGTGCTTCTCAGTACTGGCCTCTAGCTTAGGCAATGTTTTATACAAAATCTTCCACATTTTAATGTTTTATCTATCTGATAGTCAGATGCTATTGGAGCCTAGTAAAGTCTACAGCTAGTTTCACTAGGTGGTAGATCTGATAAGTTAGACAATTTGGCAGATCTCATTTTCAGTCAGGGCATAATGGTCAACTTAAAGAAACAGTCGACCTGATTTTGGCACTTACTTGGCTTCTGGTTCATCAAGAGAATCCAAATTTTCACAAAGAGTTGAAATAATACTTTCGTATTTGTTGGGATATCTTCGGAAAATATCCTAAAATGATGAAAACATAATCTCAGTTATTTATGAGCATGTGACAACAAGACAAGCTACAGTAGGTATTAAGAAAAAGTCTTTTAAAATGTCAAATTGTATCAAAACAATTCCAGTTCATATGACAAAAGGGAGAAAAATACTTGAGATAAAACTGTGTACTTACTTTCAACACAACAATGGCTTCTTGAACAACATAGTTCACTTTGTTTTGGATGAGATCCAATAATGTAGTAACACATTTTTCTGCAGATTGCTGGAAGTTAGAAAAATATTAAATGTACATGATAGGATAAATAGTTATAGATAATTTAGTCTCTTTTGAGTGCATAAAATTTTTCAGGGGCTATGATAATCTAAACCTACACAGTGAAATAAATAAATGACTTCTTGAATGAAGTTATTTTAACTCTTTAAAAAAAAACTGATCTAGAACCAGTAATACTGTACCTCCACTTTAATGGCACATCTACCAATAGCTCGGACAGATTTTCTAACAAAATCAACATCAACTTCTGTAGCATACCTATTGTTAAAGAATTGAAGGCACTCTTTACCAAACTATTTTTAACCATCATCAGATCCAAAAGGTTATTGAAAGTGCTTGGCTATCATACGGCGAACTACCTATTAAAGACCTAGTCTAGTAGTAGCTTTCGGTTAACGATGTACATCATCTTGCATAGCAAGTACAGTAAGGGGAATTCTGATAGAAAAATGGAAGTGGCAACTTACTCTTTCAGCTCAGCCAAAACCTGCCCAATGTTTTGTTGTGAAACAAGTCGAATCATAATATCAAGCTTCTCCAATTTCACATAAATAGGGTCATTGTACTTTACAAAGAATGCTTTGATCTCATTCTTCAAAATATCTGGTCTGAAAATAAGATCGATGAAAACAATCAAATAACAAATAAAAATCTTTAGGCAGGCACATTCTTATTATTTTGGCTTTTGACCTTTACATGAATAAGAACAAAAACATACCTTTTTTGCACGATCAAGTTGATATTTCTCAATGCGACATACTGAACCTCAGGTTCAGAGGAGAGAAGAGTAACTGAAATTTAAAGAAAATTTTCTACATGAACATCAAACAAACTAATTCTTAGTTTTCCAAGGGTACCTCTTAATTTGTTCAGAGGATTCACAAAGTCATCAAGCTGTCAACAATTATTTTTTAAAACCGATTTTTAAAACTTGACTCATGATTCACAACTCATGATTCACGAGTCATTAGTTTGAACCCTGTGATAACTTGTCTTAAAGTTGAAACTGAAATATATTTTTTCCCCAAATGATTGAGGGCACAAAAATTTCAATAAAACAATACCTACCTAGAGGTGGTGATAATTTTTTCACCAAACTTTGAATAAATTGACTTCCTGGAGCCATCATTTCCATCAGCTTCATCAACACTTTGACAGCGGAAAGTACAACTGCAGCATTTGCATGTGAAAGACGTGGTGTTACACGCTCACAAATACTTTGAGCCTCTTTTTCATCTCTTGGTGAGTAATTTGCAAGTGAGTCCAAAATGAAGATCTGACCCCATTCAGTGCACTCATTTAAAGCTGTTAACAGCTTATTGATGGTGGCAGAGTTAATTTCAAAATATTGCACTGCAGTTGGCGAAGCATCTGCAATTTCAGACAAGGAAGCAACTGCATTAGCAACAACCTAAAAAAAAAATTCCTATAATCAGACGTGACAATTTTCAAAACAAAAAAACCAGTATGGGTTATTTCTATGAACTAGGCATACCATTGGGTTTGAATCAGATAAAAGATCTCTCAATAATTCCAGGAAACCTTGATCTTCTACTAAGGTTGAATTGATATCATGAAGTTTTGCTACACAAACTGCAGCAGTTTTCCTGACATATGGGTCTTCATCTTTTAAACATTTTCTCAATGGTTCACATAGATATTCAGTAATTTTATCAACACGAATACAACCCATAGTTCTGACAGCCAAAGCACGAATTAATGGATTCGGATCATCACAGTCCTAAAAAGTAAGATGCAATTTGATTGAGAAACTTTTTAATTTTCCAGGGTTTTTCAAGTCAAACAGAACAGTACTGCAAAATAAACTGCCAGCAACAATGGTCTGTATTAAAGAAAATTGAAACATTTGGGGCCTTATAAATAGAACACTAATGTTCTTAATATTGGTACAACATTCCCAGATTGAACATGATGACAAGCACATACCCTAGCAAATGTATTTACTGCCATAATAGCCATATCTGGTTGTGATTTTGCATAATTCATCAAGTACAAGTACACCAACTTCTTTAACTCAAGATTGTCTGTTTGCATGCAGTTGATAACATCAGGAAAAAGGGCACTGATAAGAACAAAATGAAGTAAACATTAACATACAACTAATACAAATATATAATAACAAACATTACTGTACATCCTTTGTAATTTTGAAACAACGATTTCCATTTTCACCTTTTTCATTTCATTAGTAGAATACAATAATAAACATTTCAATAGTATTTACGAGATTAGATCCCCGGGATCTCATACATAGAAATAGAAATAGAAAAAAAAAACTAAATACCTAAAAACAAATATTTTAGATAAATTATTTGAGATACTTCTTATTACCTGACATCTTTACCCACTGTCATGATTGCAATAACCTTCTTAACTGCCTCCTTTTTTCGGTCCATTTTTGGCTGATTCAACTCGGCTTTCAACTCATAAATCTCACCTAAAATAAATTATTCAGCCAGTTATTATTTATAACAAACAACATATACACAGTATATTCTAAAATATATAAATATGGACATTTCTTCTTCTTTAGTGACAGTTCAATTTATGTTGTATATATTCTAAGAGACCTCAACACATAAAATATTGTATATGACAGTCCTATTAAAGACATAAAACTTCAAAGTTGGACCAAGCAGAAAAGCAATGAATCTCTGAGTAAGGCATGGATTATTTACCTTTCTTGGTGGTGGTGAAATACTTTGAATCCGTCATTTTTGTAGTATTTTTTGAGCTGAAAAGTAGAGTAAAATAAATATATTGAATCAAGGTATATACAGTATACCGTATATACAACAACGCTTTAGACGTCCAAGGTGTTTATTAAATTTTATGATTTTTTAAGGGGCGTTTATTACAAAACCTTCAGATTGTGTAATCCAAAAATTTAATTTCTTACTTTAAGGGAAAATCAACCCAAAAATCTTTTTCGTTTTAAAATATCGGCAAAACCCTTCTGAAAACAACCTAAAAAGTTTCAAGTCTCAATCTCTTTTTTAACCCAAGTTATTAAGTGAAACATACATAACCCAAAATAACAGCTGGAATACAGCTATTCGGTAAAATATGCAAATAATGTGACGTCAGCGCGCGCTACAAAAAAGCAAGTTTAACTATTTTCTAGCGTTGTAAACAAACAACGTTGTTATTACTGAGGCAATCTGATGACCTTTACTAAAAAACCAACCTCAAATCAATACTTATTCAATGAAATAGACAAAAACAGGAAATCAAATAGACAAAGACATCTATAAAATGATTTATCTCCTTTGTATTTTTTTTGAATGTTTTTTTTTCTTTTTTTTTAACAGAATGTTTTGTGTATGTGTATCTTTAGAGAAGAAAAGAGTCAGTGAGTGATGTGAACGAAAAAAACACATTGGGGAAACAAAAAATTATATTGCTTTACAACTCTTTTAATTCTTAGCTCTATCAATATTATCAACAATCATTTTGAAATAAAAATATACCCTGAATACAACTTCACTCCTGCTTGTCCAACGGACCTTTATATATATGGCTAATGTTTTGAAAATAATAACATCCGCGCCGTGACATAGCACCGCTATCTTTTTTTAACTGTCATGGCAGCGAGCGTGAGCAGAATATAATGATGTTTTAGGCGAAAAAACACAATTTAAAAAAACTTTTTTGGAATTTTTTTCTTCACTTTTCCATTTTTAATTTTGAATATTAATCTCAACGGTTTTAGGTTAAAAAAAATTTTGGGTTGATTTTCACTTTAATCCAACATTAATGCTCAATTTTTTAGGAAAATAACAAAGTTTAGAGTGTAAAAACAATTAATAAAACATACTTTTAAAATGATTGAGCAAAGATTAGATATAGACTCCTTTCTTCAATACCACCTGATCACTTTTCCCAATAAAATCATTAAAAGGCCAAATTTTCAAACAAATAAACAGGCCTTCACAGGAATGGCGTGCGATCGCACGCGCACGTGCCATAAATATTGTTTGCATATTGTTCTAATAATGGCGCACATATAGCATGGCGTGCGATCATCGCACGCCAGACATTTTCTTCCTGTGAAGGCCTGAATAAATTAGGGGAAGGGTCTCACGGCAGTCAAATAAGGGTTGTTTTTTTTCACTCTAAATTGTCTGTATTTTTCAGAAACCTTTTTATTTTCCAAAGAATTTTAAATATTTGAAAAAAAAATTATTGTCACTCTACCCCATATTATGTCACTCAATCTGACATCGGAAAAAAAAAAAAAATATATAGGCCTCAAATAAATGCTAGAAACGAATAGCTCATGAAATTTAGTTCAGAAAAATGGTCTTAATTTCTTTAATGCGATAATTTAAACTTGAGAAATTAAACAATTAAGAATAAAGATCCCTGGAACGAGGTTGCCGAAATTGGGCAATGTTAGGTTTCAGGGGGTAACGCTGTGAAAATTGTTAATTTTATTTTTATTATTGCTTTTAGCTTATATTAAACAGGTTTTCTTAAATGGCATCAGTTATATTATATTATTATATCGTTTTCGGTTTTTATGAAAAATCATCTGTATATGAGAGTTTCTATAGAAAAAGGAATTTTGAAATCAATTTTCTTGCTAGTATTGTAATTGGAAAAGACAAATGGAATTTAAAAGAGGTCGTATGAAAATTGTAAAATCATGAAAATTGGTACACGTATGTATGAACAGAAAATGTTGATTTCTATCTGTTCACTTTTAATTTTTTTTGATTTTTTGATTTTTAAAAGAAAGAAAAGTGTTTTACGCCCCCAGATTTTTAGCTTATTACCCCCAGCAATAGACAATTTTCGCATGGCGACACCATTTGTCCCCTTCAGCCGTGATTGGACAAAAAAATCCGTTGATGATGTAAT
>JAYRBV010027382.1:0-10379 GCA_036023255.1 Mitrocomella polydiademata
TTGAAGGCCTAAAAAAGGTGTTTATCACCGATTCAGCCTGAAAACCATCTTTAAACGTGTTCCAGGGATGTTTGGGCTCCTGAAAATAGTAGTCTGCATTTGTCTAGTGAAAGGTGGGTTTTTGGCCTTTTTTTCCTGGACTAGTTTTTTCACAATTTTTTGGGGTATTGGGGTATTTTTGAAAGTCGCAAGTTCTTTGCAGCAAAACACTTGCACGCAAAAATCTCCCTTTACTGTGGTGGCCTATTTCGCCCTCTTTATATTATACTGCCCCCACCCTTCCTCTCCTCTTTTCCTGTAAATGCCTTGTAATGTGAACACACATGTGGTAATCACAGATTGAAGAAGAAAATTGGGTTGTGTTTTTGCGCCACATTTAACAGTGGTAAAAAAGGCCCTTCGCTTGTTCCTTTGATCTTTGTTATTCATTTTCAGTTGAAAAATAATAACCTTAAAGGAGAGGTAATATCGTATTCGAATAATTTGAATTATTGATGCAAAATTATTTTTAGCAGAATGCTATAATTTTATGAGAAAAGATGAAAAGAAATGAGGGAGTAGAAATTCATAATTCATTAGGGAATAGTAAAAAGGACCTCTATAGTATCTATTCATAATTGTGTTATGAATGTGAAGTGTAACAATACAACTTAATAATAATGATTTCTCAGACCTAGGTTCCACTAGGTGGTTGATATGTTAGCTATGTATTTCTCAAGATTTTAGTTACAAAGTAAATTACTGATAACATGCTTGTTGAATTTATAAAAGAGTGGAGTTATTTTCACCTAGGGTTTGTTCTATTCAGTATTTCGATTTACACCATTATTTTTTTTAAAGATATGAAGATTTTAAAACAGTTTGAAAAATGTCTTTTTCTCTTTTATATATATTTTTCTTTTTCTTTTTTTGAAGTAAATTTATGCAAAGGAAGGATATATTTATAAACATCTGTTTGTATAAACCTACTTGAGCAAGATGTTGGTTTGGCTTTGTACTTAACTATTGTTTGTGGTTGATATTATGTCGACCGAAGAAGACCCACCTCCAAAATACAATGAAGGCTATCTGATGAAAAAAGAAGACGATAAGAAAGTAAGAAGCTGCATAATATATTAGACCTTTCAAAAAACTGTCATGATCAAAAAAATTTGAAAATTATATAACAGTATCTTTAACAAAAAGTTGTGACCAAACTGTATTTAGGCACAAGTGTTTCTTAATTTCCTTTCCCTTTAATCGCAACAACAACAACAAGATAAAACCCTATTAGCAAAGATTTGAAGCCAATGAAAAAAAATCATTCACTTTTTTCAATTATAAATTTATCTACTTTGTTTCAATCATATTTTCAATTTCTTTTTGTTTTATAGTGGCAAGAATACTGGGTCGTTCTGCGTGGAATCTATCTCATCTTCTACATACATAAGTCTCCATTAGGTGAAATCATAGACCAGGTTAAACATTTATTTCCATTGCAGTTCTTACTCTAAAGGTGGCTTTAAGGCGATATTGCTCAACTATGCCTGCCCGTATGTAGCAAAATTCAATCAAGTATATTTGCATTCAATCCAATCTTTATTATTAGTTCAATCATTTTCATTGGTTCAATCTTTTTTATTGGTTCAATCTTTTTTATGTTTTTAATCTTGAGCGCGGTCGGTTAAAGACACATTTGGCGCTCTGCTTACTTCAAAATATTGAAAATATATTGAATATTTGGCGCCTGAAAGATATTCTTTAATAATAGCGCATGCAGGGATTTGAGGGATCAAGAAAAACAGTAGAATAATAGTAACTATAATTGAACATAGAAAAAAGATTAAACCAATAAAAAAGATTGAACCAATAAAAAAGATTGGATTGAATGCAAATATTCTTGATTGAATTTTGCTACATACGGGCAGGCATACTCAACATGATCAACTTGATTATTTATTTAATGATATTCCCAAAATTTTGATTATGGATAATTTAATTTTCCCCTGCTTGCAAGAAGATGTATTTAACGAATTTATCGTTTGTTGTTTACTGTCCGAATAGACAATTATGTGTTGAATAATTTTGATATTATTTTCTTTTAGTTCTGTGGCTGTATCAAGCTCAACAGAACTGCAAAATGTGTTCCTGCTAAAAGGAAAGGGTACAGCTTTCCATTTTACTTGGTGACAGACAAAGCTAAATATCTATTCAAAGTAAGTATTTTTTTTACGAATGTTTACCCCAGGATAAACAGCCTTTCAACCACTAAGTAGAGTTTGTTGTCAATGAGGGTCCTACCTACTTTGTCAAACACAAACTACATCGAAACCTTTGGGAAGGACAGTTACCTTTCCACTGTGACCGATGGTAGACCGCTGACCAACAGAAGAGATGAGTGCTTTAAACAATTGGCAATGGCCTCACTCGTTTTGAATATGAAAAGTATAATAAGATACCGTTGCAAGGAAAAACCTAGAGTTCCTCTTTCCATTGTAGACTGGTTCAAATATAAATAGACATCAGTGGTTCAATACAATTGAATTGGCAGCTCAGGTAAGCTTACTGTAAACTATCTTCTCTAATAACCAGAGTGTCTGATTTCCTATGTGATTTAATTATAAGTATAAGTTAAAATCTGAGATAAGTGTATCATCGCAGAAATCCTCTCTATGTTTCGCCATTTTCAATATCTAGTGTAGAGCATTAAAACTTGATTAATTTAATTCCTCGTTTTTACTATTCTATTATTTTTTTAATGTAGGGAAAGCCACCTTCGAATCAACTTGGATTCTTGCCCACTACAAACAATAATATTGAAAATAATGACATTGATACCCAGCTTCTTGGTGAAACTAATGATGGAGAATCTCAAAATCCTAATGTTAAGAATGAGAAGGAAGAGTTAAACGAAGATGAGTTTGATTTTAATGAGAACGAGGCTAATCCGTGTAAAGTCATCAATATTGAAGAGGTGCAACCTGGTTGTATGACAAGCCGTTTTCTGGAAAGGAGCTTTGATAATGCGTCTTTTGAGAATGATTTGATCATAACTGAAATGGAAAATCAAATCAAGAATCCAGGTAATAGAAATATATACTGATTTCTCCATCATTTTTAAAACTGTACATTCTATTTTATTGTTTAAATAAAAGCTTGATACCTTTTCAGGCCCTCAACTGAATGTGTAAAATACGTACACAGTTAAATAGAATATATATGGTTAACATTCACAAAGACAACCTAGGTAAAACCAATGCTAAAAACACTTTTGATATTGTTCGAGAAGGCTCTACCGGGGATTCCAATTTTTCATCATTGTACTGTTTTTA
Source organism: Mitrocomella polydiademata (assembly GCA_036023255.1). Classification (NCBI taxonomy): domain Eukaryota; kingdom Metazoa; phylum Cnidaria; class Hydrozoa; order Leptothecata; family Mitrocomidae; genus Mitrocomella; species Mitrocomella polydiademata. The sequence continues at coordinate 3,312 of JAYRBV010027382.1, forward strand.
ACCTCTTTTTAGATATTGCTTTAATACAATGTAAAATGTTGAAATATTTTACGCCCTAAATTTACAATGACCTTTGTTAGAATATACAGTAGTCAAATTTCCTAATAACGGAAGTTTTTTTTGCATAATAGTGTAGGTTGGTATTGAGACCGTTGTAAAGTATATAGTACAATTAGCTATATATTTAGTAACTAGATCTGTGGAGGTCCGTTTTGATTGTGGCACCCCCTTGGTTCCTGAATATTCAATCATAATTTTAGAATAAACAATTTTAGCTTCTTTTCTTTCTCTTTTTTTTTTATTAAAAACCATTAATATTAGCCTGTTGTTTCTCCCACCTGCGAACAGATGGTGCAACATTTCGGTTAGTCTTTTCAACCCTCCACAGGGAGAGAGAGAGAGAGAGAGAGATTCGTGTTTGTTTATTAATAGCGTTTTATTATATGGCTGTGTTGTGTTACGTTTGTAGACAAACTAGTGGCGCGCTATCGTGAGATTTATTGTAACGAAGACACAGCAGAAGAAACTCGAGAAGAAAACATGCCAAACGATAAAGAAAAAGGTTAGCAATTTATACTCGGTTTCTAGTTTTGCTCAGTGCATTTCCTCTGCCTTTTATATATACCCTAAACGAAAAGGAAAAATGAGCAACTATGCCATCATGTATAATGACTAATTCCTTGACAGTGTGGCCATGTGGAACAGAAAGCTCAGCTACCATTACATATGAGCTGAAAGAGAGAGTAGCAAATTTGCTTCAGCGAGGAAAAGTCTCTTTTCTTTGTTTTTTTCTAAAGAAAAAGTTCTTACGAAAAGTTATAAATTCCGAAATCCAATTTTTTAATTTTCGGGAACAAAATAGCGACTCCATTTTAATACCCCAACATCAAAGATCAAAAATATCTTGAATGTAATAAATGAGGTACTTACCTTTATTAGGTGAATCGGATAAAAATGCTGTACCTTGCAGTGGATACCCACAACTGTCCAAACATACAAAATATCTCTATGTTGAATCCCATGAAAGAATCACCAGGTTGACCAAGTCTGCGGAATCACTAAAGGGTAAGTTGAAACACAATTCAATAATGGTTTTACTGAAATACTGAAATTGATTCTTGTGGCGATTTGAACTTTTTCATTTATTTATCCGCCCATTCTTTTACATAATTTGCAAAAGCAGCAGAAGTATCGAAACAAGGAGTTTCGTTTGTCTGATTGTGAAAAGAATTGGCTGTAAACAAGGGGGGAATACTAAAGGTCTTAAGGTGGATTTCCACTTTTTTTGCATCAACAGGACAGGACATACGGAAAAAAAGCTATACTGAAATCTGATCGGTTCATTTTAAACAATAAAAAAACCGTTCTCGCCATTTTTATTGGCCATGATCTGTCCAGTCCTGTCCTGTCCTGTCTCGTCCCGGGAAAGTTGAACTGAATTCAACTTTTGTCTCGGGACAGAGTTGGGACAGCCGAGACAAATAGGACATGATACTTTTAGCCGTGTCCTGTCTAAAAGTGACACGTGGAAATCACGTGGAAATCCACCTTTAAATGACGTACCGAACAAACACAAACTAACCATGATGCACTAGTAATCAGTTGTTTACTTATTTTTTATCGATTACAGGGATACCCTTAGTGAATTCTTCCCGTCTTTCAATTGAAGGCTCGTCACCAGCTTCCTCGTATTCAAACTCCAGTATGCATGTACAAAGACCTTTAAACAATGGATTTTTCTCAAGGCATCTCGTTAGTTCTGCACCTGAAGTGAAAAGCATCACGGGACGGCAGTCCACACCCAAATGAATCTAGGGAAAACATTAGTCGATTGGACTCCTCATCGAATAACTATTCAGTTGGTCACGTGGTCATTGTAGATGTGAGAATCTGGAACATTCTTCAGTTTACGTAATATTAATCGTCAATTGCGCAAATAGTTGAATAAACAAACATTTTTAGATATTTTATAAATAAATAGTATTTTTAATTATTCGTAGATTTGTAACCGTTTGAAATAGTTATTATATATTTATGGCTTAGTTATGGCGGGTATCCAAGCTATAGCCTAAAAGAATCGCTAAATAATTTAGGTATTTTGTAAATTGTAATTTGAGTCTTCTGCCGTCTCTAATTTGTGTATAGAATACTTTTGATTGGAGAAACTTTCGCGAGTTTGTAATTCTTTACTTTGATATTTTCTCAGTTTTTTCAAACAAAGTTTTAAATTTATGATATTGACGAGGCGATAAAATTTCTAGCTACTTACAATCCTAGTTATAATTTATCAATAGAATTGATGAGTTTCGAGCACTTTGGGCTTTCGATTAAATAGCTGAATCTTACCTATAAATAAGCACCCTCCCTATAGAAAATGAAATTTGCTTCGTCATGACTTTCTTGACAAACGAACTAAACTTCAAGCCTGGAATTTACCAATTTTTGCTTAATTTGCTTTTGTCCAAAGAATTTACAAGAGGGATTGCAGTTTTGAAATTCGCGTATTTTTAATCTGGGGAAAATAATCCATTATTCAATCAATTAAGTAATTAGTTTTTATCATGCAATATTTGTAAATCTTCTTTTTAACTTTATGGTGTCATCTTAGAGTGACACTGACATAATAATTTGGGATTTCAAACAAACCAAACTCAATTTCTATTTTTAACCCTAGAACACAAAAAACTTGGTGTAAATTCATTTCGTGTAAATTATAAAACGTATCCATGTATAGCTATGGATGGATTTCATTTTAAAACCGGTATGGTACGGTATCAAATGTTTTAACACTAGATTATTTTTAGTTAAGTCATTTCATTTTTCATACATTAAAAACTTGATATACCATGAGACAAAAATGAAACGAGTCAATAATTTTGATATTTTTGGACTTACTTGATTATGTTACTTGTCAAACTTTAGATTCCTTTTGGTAACCCCCTGAGATTTTCTATATGTCGTCATCAACTCTGAAGAGAGGGACTGTTTCTTTTGGCTCTTCTCTAAGTAAGAATGCATGGCACAGGTTTTGCTGCTAAGGTAATACACAAAAAGAGAGTTTTAAAGAATATTTATAAGGTTTTTGAGGAAACATCTTGAAGAGTGCGCATAATAACCGACTTATTCATCTGCACCTAGCCAATAAGGAAAATAACCACATTAGTAACTTTTTAAGTAACATCCTATCAACGTACCAAACATTATTCTTTCGATTCAAAAATAAGCTCCTTTATAGTATTTCTTACATTGAAATGGTGTACCGCTTCAAATAGTCTGATTTGCATACATTCCGTGTTGTGTAAGGTCTGAGAATCAGACTACGCTTCAAAAAGCAGCAAGAAAACATTATGTAGTCACGTGATCATATTTTTTTAAACAAATTTCAGAAAATTTTTGACATTAAGAGAGGATTAGATCAGTAAAGATAATCGATGGCGAAATTTTTTCTTGTCGCGCCATTTTGCGTTCTAATGTCGACTATGACTAAACACTTCTTTACCAAACCCTTTCCACTACCACACTTAATATAAGAAATGGGAAACTGAGAGAACTAGGTTGATTATTCTATCACATGCTATCCATCATTTATCGAAAAGAAGACATGTCAAAAAGATGATTTTATTGACGGGGGTGTTGACGACTCAACCAGGGGGCGTGTCAATAATGATGACAGCTAAATTTCCTTGTCACAGTCATTCAATGACTTTGGTGACATCTAACAATGATTATAGCATCTTATTGACGTCCAAAGCACGTCCAAGGTGAAAGTCACTGATCATCACTCATTATTAGTGTGAAAACGCTTAGCAAATTTATTGGTCATTCCAGTCTTTGTATGTTGAAGTGCCGACCCACCACTACTTGAGAACTAAGTCGATGATAGGATGATAAGCTTTCGACAAGTACCTATAATACTTAATACCTGAATCAAATTTAAGTTCCATGGAATGTACTGCATTCTACTTGGTTTAACACAACCCGGTATCAAGGCCAACTTGAAACGGAACTGAGGTTTCAATTGACTGCTAAAAATAGAACTGAATATTAAACAAGCAACCATCTCGACTTAGTTCCTCGGATATAAAAAAAACAAAGAAAAGACTGGGAACTGATTTAAATCGGCGTTTATTTCGGCAAAATATTAAAGAAATCGTGAAATTAGGGCGTGGCTATAGACGCCACATCAGAAGGTTCTAGTACTGTATGGTCGCGATCCTATATAATAACTTAAGACGGGGGTCTTGTACTGAAATGTTTGCAAACATATTTATTGCAGTAAAATCGATTAGTAATTCAACATATCAAACTAAGATAGGGGCTTGACGTCTAGAATTTGAGATTGCAAGGAAAAAAACAAACGATTAAAGAGCATAATACCGAACACACAGAGTGGTAGCTCATAAAGAAGAAGGAATTTATTACAATAACAAAATCGTTAGGCACTGCAAAAGGTCATGTTTTGGTTCACGGTGATTGTATGTTTCCTTTGTTTATTGATGCATATTGCTGACTGTGACAATCATGGGAATGAGGCTGGATTTAAGAGTTACCAGGAATGGTGTCAGACAAGGAAATGGCAGATGGAAGTAAAGGTGCCTGGTTGTCGGACAAAATATGTCAAAAATAAATATTGCTACGGACAATGCAATTCGTATTATCTACCAAGCGCTTCACCCGAGAATGAGTTGAATGGTGGCAGACCGACCTTTGTATGCCACACCTGTGCCCCATTGAGAATCCGAGTTAAAAAAGTGACACTGAATTGTCCGGGCAAGAGAAATCGGGATTGGAAGCGGGTTCGACGACGGGTTGAAATTATCGAAGAATGTGGTTGTGTAAGTAACAAATGTTTTCTTCCATCCTCAGTCACGGACCGAAGAGTAACATACGCCAAATATGCCGGGATTTAACGCTATTACCGGGATTTAGCGCTATTTAAAAGTGCTTTTTCTATTGTTGACAGTAAGATAGAAGCCAACACAAACAGTCAGGGGTATCCATAAAGTTTATTCTTTATTCTTTTTTACAGAATTAATTTCAAAAAAAAATTATGATACAACTTTTATATTCACAAATTTTTATTATATTATAGTAAATCAATAAAAAAAGTCTACATTTTGGCAATATTTTTCACCGAATATTTGTTACCCTTAGGCTTAGGTGTCACTCCGAAACACAGTCGGATAGAATCTGATTTAAAAACACTAGTCGGATAGAATCTGATTTAAAAACACTATAAAAAACTTGACTTGGAAATTAATTCAAATTAATTCAAATTTAATTCTTCCATTATCCTTCTTTGCGCTATTTTACTCTTGTCGTGCATTCACCGCCGAGTAAGGTGTTGTAGTTTATAGAAAATAGAAGGCGTTTCTGTCACAACATTTTATAAGGTTCTCTTGTAGATGTTTTGCAAGGGTGACACATTCCTATCTCAGTAGATCTAAAAAGATCGGTATATGATAGCCTGTACCAGACCGCCCGTGCGGTAAGGAATTTTATTCCTCCCCGAACGGTATCTCTTCGGATTTTTGTACGGAAAACTCCGCCGCCAGATTTTTTTCTCAACTCAGAAAATTGAGTATTTTGGCTCAATAAATCGCACTAACCGTTCGGGGAGGAATACAATTCATCACCGCATGAGCGGTCTAGTACAGGCTAGGTATACGCATACTCTTGAACATAGTGTAACATATTAATTTTTTATTTTAGGTTGCCCAGCAACTTAATCCACTCGCTAATAACACGATTTCAAAGACCCCAAGAAAACCATAAACGACTTTTGTTTGGGGCGGCTTTAAAACAAATTTGTCCGTACGACACTGCTTATAAAGGAAATTTCTAAAACATGTTCTATGTTTAAAACTTTGATCCAATTTTGGTGAATGCCAGTAAATAAAACTTATATATTTTAAAAGATTTTCGATTAAACTTCAACTTCAGGACATTACCTGGTTTTTAAAAATTTCTCAGGTGCTCTAAAATTGAATATTTAAGTTATTTTTCCAAACACGCGTTTTGAATTTGTAACTTTATTATTCAACTCTAGATTTCTTTTTTTGCTGGGAGTGAGTGGTGTATTTTATAAAATATTCTTTTTTATTTACCATAGTTAGTTTATCATAATATTCAAATTTTGTCATTTTTATTGCTAGTTGAGAAATTGAGACATTAATAAGACGTTATTTTATTATAAACGAAAGTGGATAATTTTTTGGAGTAAGATGTGCACAGTCCAATATAATACTATACTATAAAACATTTTCCCATTTATTTGTGAACAAATTTTAACTAACCTGTTGAGGATAAAGGGTAAGAAATTTAAATTCTAAAACGCTTACGCAAGAAAACATTTTTTGGCTTACGGGACCGTAAGAAGATACCGGAGGCAACAGGCGAGTTGAAAGTTGCATCGGGTGTTAATCTCAATTCGGTAGTTAGCACCGAATTGAAATCTTTATGCCGGGTGTAAAAAGAGTAAAAATGTCTTGAAAATCCATGTAAACACTTATCTCGGGGTTGAGAAACCAAAATAACTAGAAATAAACCATTGAGACATTGAAATAAGCGAGTTCATGCCGGCATATAAAAACCATGTAAACACTTTGTCTTTAGGGGATTTCCCTAAACTTTCAACTCCGGGGTAAAGTAAACGTGCGGCCTAACAACCAACGAAAACTTTCCTAGATTTGCACACATTGCGAAAACGGAGTTGTCTTATATTATACAAATGTGTTTTTATTAAGGTCTGCGAATCAGACTAAAACTTTCTCCGAACTGTAAACGTTGTAGAGTGTTGTTTCATTCAATTTACTCGTGTTTAAGAACGTACAAAAGTTACGAATGGATATATTAATTCCAAAGGCAAAGGCATCTGTTGGGGTTGGGTACTAAAACTAGAAGACCAGATTTGGGAAACCAGTAAACAGTCCTTTTTAAATTTTTGGTTTAATCAGACATAAAGTATGATGGGGTTTAATCTTGGTTGTACCCAACCTCGTTCCCAGGGCTTTTCTCCGCTTTTTTATTTTTTTGACGACGCGGGAGATGGCCCTGGCACACTCTGGC
>JAYRBV010027393.1:0-10373 GCA_036023255.1 Mitrocomella polydiademata
AAATAATGCTAAGATTTTTAATAGTACAGAAGACTGAAAAATAAAAACAACGCGGTTAGAATTGACCCTCGTCATCGTCATAGTAGGATAAATCTGTCCCAAGACAGTAACCATATCGTCATGTCATCATTCTTTGGATACACTATTCAGTACTGCCCGGCACGCGAATCGCTCTGCTGCTGGAGTGTATTTTCTATTGAAGCAGCCTTCATTGTTATCGCTCTTTTGAAAAGCCTCCAGAGTGACTTGTTGGACCATAGCACGCGCTTGGTAAACGACCTCAAGTCTTCCTGGTATAACTGCACAACTATGAATTTGCTACATATTCTTTATCATTTTTAAACAGATGACCCGAGCCAAAACAAGCACACATTACCGTTCAGCCCCATTTTTTATTTTGTGTCTCAGCACCATATACGTGACCAGCCTCAGCGTAACAAAAAACATGCCTAGGACAACACAGTCAAAATAGAATTTACCCTGATCCAGAGACAGCGCCGATTCGTCAATATCCATTGCGTCCAGCACATCGACACTTTGACGGAACCGACACCGCCCTGGGTCGTCGCCACAATCCAGGGGCCCCCGATTATTACCATATATAGCAACGAGCATTCCTTCCCAACTGTAGCGTGCAAATGAAACGTAGGTTAACCATTGCAAGTACTTTGGTATCGTGTCAAAACTCACGAAAAATCCACTGAATAACAAGACAGGAATTCCGGTGACTGGAGCAACGAAGACAGCCGTCTAGAAAGTGAAATGACAAATTGTTCTGAATGATAAATAGATAAAACTTTCTGCGGATGTAAATTATTACACTTTTCTCAACCAACTCTCCCAGGATAGTGTTTTACCTATATATAAACGTTAGGGTGGTTTTAAAAGTTACGTTTCTGAGGAAACCTATAAAGGTTTTAGCGATAAAACTTTTGCTTGGTAATCTTAAGCACTGCTCGCCCAACAAAATACGGTAACAAAGGGGTCATACTTCAACGCCTTGCCTATACGAATGTATGTTGTTTTTTATGCATTTTTGGCACTTATTTTATTGAGCGTTTTCAAAATACCATGTTTGGTAGGCGAAATACGAGTAAGACATGCACATAATAATAAAGCCAAAACTACTCACAGGCACATTAGGCGCCACCGCCCCTAACAACAAGCCGATGGATTGTGCAACAAGACACGTTAATATCGTTATAGCAACGTACTGCGTATATCGTGTACCATCATTTGGTTGTGAGGTCATGAAATAGACGATTGAACAATAAATGACAGGTAATACTATCTAAAACAAATAAAACACCAAAATCATAATTTCGACACTCTTTAAGAGGTGTAAATAATGGGAAAGAGCGCCATACAAACATCCAAACAATGTCACATACAGACCGCAAATAAACTGACATTTTTCGATGCGGTTGTCTCTTCAGACTCAAAGCAAATATGTGCTGTCTGAAAAAAAAAGTCTCTCAGGGTACTTTTGATAGGAGATTTTCCGAACGAATGAGCCGGTGTAATTAGAGATCTTCCTTGTCATGTAGGCACAAATAAATCTAGAAGTTTTCTAAGGGGCATCCACATAGTACATACGCAAAAAACAACCTCACTCTTGTATGCAATATTTTGCTGTAGTTTTTAATTGCCCCCCCCCCCACCTTCCCCTCTACCTGGTGTACAAATGTTACAAATTTACAATGTACACAACAACCAACCTGAAATGGTAAATCTGCCATGGTAATAGCCAGGTAATAAGACTTCAAACTGTACCAATTATTCAAATGCTCCCGTAAAAAGACCAGCTTCTCTAACGGAACTATGACAAAAAGAATTGTAAAATAAAAGTAAAAGGTACAAGTAATTACCAACGTTTACATTTTTGGTGCCAAATAAACGGGGGGGGGGGGGGGGTGTTAATAAAAGGGGGGGTCTTTATTTGGTACCTAAGAGTAAGGTGCTAAAGAACGGTCGAGTCTAATCATTAATGGAATTTTATCATTAAAACTTTTTCACCTTTAATTCTTTCTTGGTCATATTGTATACAGTAAGGCCAATCATAATTAATTCTTTGTTCATCGTGACACGCCAGCATCTTATTTTACTTTGTTAATAATATCGCATTTTGTTTGATTATTCATTGTTCATAAAGGTGTACAAAATCTTGCACCAATTTTAAAGAAAAATGCATCAGTCTGGTTTTTTAATTGAGATTAAAATGTCAGAAACCAAAATGAGTAAAAGAAATTATCAAATAATCACCGCATCCCACATCATTTTTTTAAAGCTTTGAAATAATGATGAACAAAGAATTGATTATGATTGCCCTAACAATAGAGTAAACGTATGTGTGAATACTTACACGTTAGAACGGTAGGCATCAAAGCTATAAACATCAAGAACAACATTGAGAAGAAGAGACAGCCTGTATTGCTTTGAACCTTGTTCCCATCGTTACCAACACCGAGGTACAGTAGACCAATCAAAAGTGCAACCACCACAACAGAGATGAAGCGTAAATGAGTAAACATCTTATCACGTATGATTGAGACCATTGCTCGCTTACTCAAAACAGCAAACTAAAAGAGTACACAAAAAATACAGTAATAGGACTATAACTACAAGTGTATACCTTTATAAAAGTACTCAAAAAAATTGCACTATACCTGTGTTGTTTGGCTGGTGCTACTAGCTAGACTATCTGTACTCGATTTGAAGCCGCATCCAGGGATCATTGAGACCATCATTTGTTGGGCAAGCAAGGCATCTATGTCTTCTCCCTCTCCAAAGTCTCCCATTTCCATTCGTTTTAATTCGTCTCTTTTTTCTTGAATACGCCATGATTTCACAAGTTCCTGTGTTCGGTCACCATATTCCCCTGATGCTACTTCAATGACTGAAATTTTAAAATGGATTAAAATACAATTCGCGTAAATATACAGAGTTGAGTTACGCTTCAATCAGTTATGTCAGTTAACACATTTGTGCTTACATACCAGTAGATGTCCCCTGGCTATTCCTACTAAGGCTTACTTAATAAGGCTGCATAATTCCTGCGCAAAATGTAATTCAATCAACCTGTATATAAGATAAAGACACCAAGTTGCCTTTAGAGTTTACATTAGACACTTCATAATGCACGTTTGTAAAATTAAATTATGCGGCCTTATAAAGCAAGCCTAAGTGGTGCTAACATTTGATATACCACTTAGTAAGAATAGGAGCCAGGCCTGAGTTCGATAAAATGTAATAACTTTTTTGGCTAAATTGTTTACTTACTGAAATCGGCAGGATTGTGGTATTTGGGACAAGTCAAATTTTGTGTTTCAAAGTAAGGAACCAGTGTTTTCATTTCACCGTGGTATATGCACTGACCAGAAGTAAGGATGTATAACTAGAGAAGGGAAATGGATATGTTTTTCAAGAGTAAAGAATTTCTAGATGAAGAGTTACTATTAATTCATAGGATATAAAGATATAATAAAAACTTTCCCATATACTGTACCTTATCAAACATTTCAAACAACTTTGCACTAGGTTGATGGATTGTACAAACAACTGTTCTTCCTCCTTCAGCCAATGTTTTCATCAAATTGATGCATTGGTAAGCTGACATACTGTCTAATCCACTGAGAAAAAAAATTAAAAACAGTTTTATATTGGTTCAGTATATGAGTTCAAGAAAGAAAATGTTCTCACTTTGGGCGAACCTGCCTCAATTGAATATTCTGAGAAGACTATACAGTATATAGACCGCAACTTTCTCAGATAAAAATTTTGAAAAAAACTTTGAAGTTTACAGAAAAATGATTGATTTTTTAATAATAAAATAATCATACCTAGTTGGCTCATCCAGAAAAATGATTGGTGGATTATTAACCAGTTCCAAAGCTATTGCTAGTCGTTTTCTTTGACCACCTGAAATCTCACTCATGTAAGTATCTCTCACATTCATTAACCCAAGACAAGAAAGAATATCGGCAATCTATGGAAAAATTAAAAACCTTATAAAATATATTGAAAGATAAAACCATACCGGGAAAAAATTGGGATTTAAGGGGAAATGAGCAAGCACAAACAGGTTTACATATTACATACCACTCTGTATTTTTCATCAGCTGTCAGAACTGATTTTAAGTGAAGGTTGGCTGACACCTATACAGAGAAAAGTGTAGTCGTAAAAAACACAAATAGTTAGATTGAGATTACATTCATAAGTGAAAATCATAGCCATTATACAGGTTAACACAAAATGCTCTGCCATGAGCAGATTAGATTATTTGAAATTCATATCTGACAATGACAAATGTAATTCTGCACATACCATCATTGATTCGAAAACTGTTAGGTTTGGCATAAGAATATCATCTTGCATGATATAGCAAGAGATTTTACGGAACCTCCGCAAATTTCTTTCACATCCATTGACAAGGACCTTGCCACTGATTGTTCCTGAGACACTGAAATAAAAAAATCCAGTAATAAATCTTGCTTGCAAGTGTCTACAATCAACAAAAACTATACTGGGTGCATGACAAAAAAATACCGGTGTTTGGCAAGTTATTTCATAGTTAAATTTTTGTTTCATTCGTTAGAAAGTTTGACTTACATTTTGGTATATTATAAAATATACTTTTTAATTTCCAATCAGTACAAAAAGTTTAAAAGAATCAAGACTTTCCAAAAAAGCTCAAAAAATGGACAAAAGTGGTGTTTTATACTCAAATTAGAAGTACCTTTGATGAAATTGTAAACGTAATGCATTGAAGAAATTAGAAGAACTTTTTCTGATAAATAAAAACATCGCACACAGCTTCTTTTTTTTAATCTCTTATTAAACGTTGCTTGTTGTTTTTGTCAATTTCTTGTTCTTTTAAATACAGTATATATAATTAAAGTAAAACTTTTCAAGAAATATGTTTTTTTTTTAAGTTTATATCTATATAACATAATAGAAAGTGGGCTTACTTGTAACCAGCAAGAATATTGAGCAAAGAAGATTTACCAGCACCTGAGAGTAGAAATTATTTTCATGAATAGCAATTGAAAGGTTCTCTTTTACATTGGTTCTCTTTTTCATGAATAGCAATTGAAAGGTTCTCTTTTACATTGGTAGGGGAAACATAATTTACTGATATAATTATATTACCTCAAAAAAAATGTGCAAATTGAACATGATTATACAGGCAATAGACATTTAGAAGGAACGTACCTGAAGGTCCAAGGACAGCAGTCAATTCTCCTTTTTTGAAAGATCCATTGACATTCCGTAAAATTATTTTGTTTTCTGAAGAAAAAAAGTGAAAAGTGAAAACATAGCAAACTCTTGAATTTATTGCATTAAAAAAAACAAGAAACCAAAAACCTTTAAAAACCAAAAACCACAATGTGTTCCTTAAAGTTTATTATAAAGAACAGTAAAAATTCTTTAAAACTATTATATATATCTTTGAAATTTATATATAAATGATTTCCAATACCAGAATCCCTCAAAGATTTTATCTCCGGAAATTAAATATCAAGTGTAATTCTGTGGTTTTAATTTTTAATAGTTTACTTTAATTTTAACATTAAGTTATTTTTAAAACTGGTAAACAATAAATTCAAACACTACACTGACAATATATAAATCATATTTTCATAATTTTTTTATTTTTTATTTTATTTCTTCAGTTCTTTATCAAAAAGACTATTAAAAATGAACATGGAAAAAAGTATATAACTCAAATAATAAAAACATTTTACTAAAAAAACCCACACATATGTATATACATTGAGGTCACAACTTTGTAGAAAAAAACAATCACCTATCAATCATATAAAAAACAAAAACATGACAGACAGATGTACTCCAGTTGGGTAAATTGATATGTTCCCAATAATACCCATCATACAGTATATATAAGAAATGCAAAAACATAAAGAAATTTGCCAACATAAATTATGCATCAATTTTGTTGGTACTTTCTGTTGGTCCAAAGGATCAAATTTATATATATTATACAAACAAAAAAATATATGTGAAAAGTTCCCTTCTTTTTTTTAAATTGGTTAGTTTAAAAAACATTATTTGAAAAACATCATAAAATTAATATGAAAATGGAAGCTGAATAAAATCTGAAAAGCCAAAAGAAGAAAACAATTGTTTAAAAAAAGACAATCTTTAAAAAATATATATAATATGTACAATTGGGGTCACGGTTTTGAAAATATAAGAGAGATTGGCTTTTTTGTCAAGAAATAATGTGTATTAAAAGCTCCAGTGAATTAATGAAGAAACAGCTAATTTCTCAAAGAATTCAAAGAAATATTATTTGGAGCCTTTAAAAAATAAAAATGTCTGGAAAGGTCAGTTAATCTTTTTAATCGGTTTATGACATTAATGTCTGAATTGAAATCACATGACACGGATAAAAAGCAATTAAAATTGATCTGTGCAAGAATTAAGTAATAGCAGTCTGAGTACATTAAAAAAAGCTTTAGTCATGTGCCGGTAATTAGGAGTTACTAATTAGTTGCTGTTTAATTGCAGACGTGAATCTCTTTAAAAATATTAACAAGATGTAAACAAAGGTGGTTTGCAAGCTCGATTAATTATAAAAACATTTTTTAAAAGAGAAAATAATTTCAACTTTTCTTTTTTTTAGAGTTGAAAATACTTCAGGGATAATAAAATGAGTATTTTGTTTTCTTTAGCTGGGTAGCAAAATCATAAACTAAAAAGTGCAATACAGATTGTTAACACTACAAAGCAATATGTATTTCATCAACAAGTAAAGTGTGTCTGATTGTCCAAAAAGAAGACTGTTTGTTATTTAAAAAAAAGTGTGGCAAGATTGTTTGTAAGCCGGCTAGACTTGCAACAATTTGAAAACGACACAATGAAAAAGAATAGATTTAAAAACAAGTCTGCTTTATATGTGTCACAAAGTGAAAACAGTCAAAATATGCATATTTATTAAGAATTTGAAAATCCTCCTGCATCCCAGAAAAAGAGAGAACAATATATCTTTGACTTTTAAATCTTGTTATTCACATTTTTCTGATACGCCAGACACTTTGACAAAAAAATTGTGTACGCCGGACTGTCTGGCGTAGTCCGGTGTAAAAGTTTGGAATTAAATCGGAAATTAATTAATTTTTCCGTTACGCCGGACGCTGATTTTCCGTTACGTCGGACATTTTGACAAAAACATCGTATACACCAGACTACGCCGGACTGTCTGGTGTAAAAGTTTGGAATTAAATTGTAAATAACCCCGGACAAAATGCCAGACTGTCCGGTGTGTCGTGTACGGTGAGGCAAGACGAAGCCTTGTTATGGCCTCATTTTGCCAATTTTGTGTATAGTGAGTTTGTTTGCATTCATTCCGGTTTCCCAAGATGCATTGGGTAACCGCTATCTCCTCTATACTTTATTATCATTTTTAGCGTGTTTCCTTCATTGACAAGACTGAAGAGTGTAATAAAGCATCACGCAACAATAAAAAGACATCTTCTTTAAAGAAATATGTTAAATCTTTTTTTGTCTTTTTAATGAACTGTGAACCATCATATATGCATTTTGGTCTTATATAAATTAATATTGTTCACTTTGCTCGCTAAATACAACCAACATACATACAGTAAATGTAAATTTTTCAAAGATTGCGTGGTATAATCCTAAATCGTCAATACCCTACACGTTTGTATAAAATCTCAGGAGAGGTGAAGACATCTTATAAATACATACAGACTTAAATGATAACAAGATAAAAAATTCCCCAAACTTACCATTTTTCTTTATTTTGACCTCATACGACAAATCTTTGAACTCTAAATCAACTTGGATATTTGGACCTTGAAAGCCAGAGCTACCATTGATGAGAAGACTGGATCTATCACTGTAAGCCACAGAATCTTTAGTGCTTTCACCAGATACTGATACGCTAGACATTGATACGTTCTCAATATCACCTTTCTTTGGACAGCAAGCTGTTAGTGGGACGGAGCAAGGCTCCTTTTTCTCCTTGGTTTGAGTCATTTTTTGGCAAAGCACAATCAAATCTGGATGACAAATAATCTTCCTTTCAGCCAAAGGATAACATCATGTTTCTTTCATAATCATGGATCAGTAAAAGTATACCAGAATTACAAACGTCAAACGTCGATGTTGGTCAATTTCCTAAATAATTTTGTCCGTGTAAACTTTTTCCAGTCGTTGTTTGCAATCTAGGCTAGAAATAAATATTTTTCACAAAAAGAAATTGAAGACCTAGTTTTAATGTTAAAAACAATATAAAAAATATAAAATTTGCTATATATTTGCAGTTAAAAACTCAATATCTATGAGAAATTTGTAATTTCTAGACGCTTTTAGAGTAAATACTTTTTACTTTTCACTTTTAAAGTACAATATTACAGTCTGTGTTTTACATTTTTGATGATCAAAACATTAAAGTTCCGAACCCCTGTCACAAGGATGGAGAAACAGATGTACGGCACACTCTTCTTTTAAAATTGCTGCGGCAATAATGCAGTAGCAGCAGCTATGAAAATCGCGTATTAGAAAGAGATTCTTTTTTATGAAAGTGCTAGCGAGATTATTGTTGACTCCTAACTTTACACCTCGAAACTGCAACCCATATACCACTCCTATTGAATCTAAACAATACAATTAGTTCGGCGCTATTATTTTGCTTTTGTTTGTTTGTTTGTTTGTTTGTCCACATTCAGCCGCCTCTAGAAGAGCAGCATAAATCAGTTCCAGCACTTATTACGATACTCTTTCTTAACGTGCACGGTTCACTGTGTGAAATGGGAAAACAACGCATAAACAACATACATTCTGCAACATCTCAACATATAACTGACTTTATTATCGCTTAAGGTTAGTTGATGTCTCTGCACCGTCACTCGTCATAGTTATATAGAACGGGCCATCACTTAATTTTGCCCCTGCACAAACTGAACATCCTGATATTCCCGCAGACTCGATCCCAGGGTAACGTTTAACTGTTTGATATATATACTGACAATGTTAGTCTAAACAATAGCTAAGCTAAGCTAAACGGTGCCTTGGGATTGAGGTTTGCATGATATTCCCGTGTCGTATAATTCCCAATTTTGTACCAGAGACAAGCTTTGTATAAAAACCCAAGCCATCTTTTTTTGTGAGACGCAGCAATATTCAACTGAAACCTTCGTTCTGCAGGCTATAGAATTTTTAGTGTTAGCTTCAATCCGGTTCCAAATATATACAGATAGTTATTTGATTTATGGTAGTGCATTCCGACAAATCACATATTCACGTTCAAATAAAACGCTTCCTGTTTATTTAGAGTGTTATATCGTACGTTTTTGCTCGAGCTAGTGAAGCTTCTGCGACTGTCATACGCACGGACTTCGAACAAATTCATACAATTTGCTTGATGCAAAAATGAAAAGAATATTACACGCAAAATAAAAATACGAGCCTTGTTCGTGATCGCGTTCCTTTGTGTCCAAAGGTCACACCCAACAAAGTACTTTGTCATCTGATGTATTATTGCGAACACGCAAATCTAAACTATCATCAATACGTTTTGCAGAATTTTTTATGTCCTTTTCTTTCTTAAGCCTAAATCATATGGATTCTAGAAACTTGTGAGGCCTGTGAGAGATGCCATTGTAGATATAAACGTTAGCATGGTAACATGAATATCATGTTTTCCCCTATATATCGCATAATAATTATTTAAATATTGCGATATAGTAATCGATATAGGAAAAAGAAAATTTTAGATTTTAGAATCTGATAATACACGTTTTTAAAAATCATATCGAATTTTAAGATAAGAAATTTGTAAAAATGCTTGTATAATTGTTGCTCGCAATTCTTGCAAAAATCCTTCTAAAATAAAATTAAACTAGCAGTCTACTCGTAGTCTACATATGTATATTGCCGTAGAATATAAAAATTAGTTAAACTTCTCTTCTAAACTTTATATTAATCGTTATTCCAGGGCCCACGCTACCGGGGGGGCCGGAGAGGCCATGGCCCCCACTTTTTTTCTAAGTAATGTTCCTTTTTATATTATCTATATCTATTCTTGTGGCCCCCTCACTTTTGAATTGCTAGCGTGTGGGCCCTGTATTCCCTTCTTTCTTCTCAACCCAACGTCCATCGGGGTATTTTATTTGCAAAGAAAAATTAAACTGTGCAGAAGTTTAAAAACCCATTAAAAACCATACTTCAATCATTCAGTGGGACTTAACTACAATCATGGACATAAATTTATGGCAAAAAGAACAAAATACGCGTAATTTGGTTGCTTCTCATCTAAGTTTGACGGTCATTATTTCGTCAATCAAGTCGAGAAACAGTAAAACTCGAAAGTTTTCAAGTAGTCTGG
>JAYRBV010027426.1:0-10372 GCA_036023255.1 Mitrocomella polydiademata
CCGAAGGGCGCTTGTAACTTTCACTGCGTAAGCAGTTTCTTCAGCGTCCTTGCGACGCTGGTTTACCAGCTAGTATACCATAATGCGCATTGAAATAAATTCTATTAAATTCTATTTATATTGTCCATTGATTGATTGTTTTAACTTTTCCAAGTATTTTCATCATATAGCACAAAACACCAGGGATTAGTGAATTTTTAACAAATCTCTAAAACACATCAGTTGGAGAGAGGGACGTCAAGGACGTCAAGTTAAAAGTAGATTTTAGATTTAAAAATATTTTTTATGACGCACAAAAAATTATTTTACATGAATTTTTACATGAATTAGGAAATGAAAAAAAAAAAAAAAAAAAAATTGACCCAAAAAGATTTAGGCCCGAAAAAAAAAATTCACAAAAAAAAAAGAAAAAGATTTACCCAAAAAGATTTTTTTTTTTTTTTGTCTGGTCCTGAAAATATTACGTAGGCACGTAAGTCACGTAAGGCACGTAGGGCACGTAAGGCACGTAGGGCACATAAGGCACGTAGGGCACGTAGGGCACGTAGGGCACGAAGGCACGCTTGGGCACGTAGGGCACGCTGGGCACGTCATTTAGCAGACTCATAAAAAATTCACAGAACTCTCTTCGGACGACAGGTGTTTTAGTCCGTTTTTAATGGATAATCAGAGAAAAACAAAATTCCAGTACTTTAGCTGTACAAACTTTCGCAAGGAGAATTTAGGCCTCATTCGCGAAACTTTATCCTCGCGAAATTTTTCAAATTTAGCCATTCGCGATAAACTTTATCCTCGCGAAATTTTTCAAAAACTAAAAATTAGTGAAATTGCCCTAAAATTCAAGTAAACTTAGTGTAAAACCCTCTTTTATGAATTTCAAAAGGGGCCATTCGCGAAAGTTTATCCTCGCGAAATTTTTCAAATTTAGCCATTCGCGAAAATTTATACACGCGAAATACAAAAGTTTGTACACCTAAAGTATTTTTTTGTATGGATAGCTAGCTAACTTAGAGCCTATAGATGGTCTTTTAAAAGAAGGGGCTACTGCCAGTCTCCTTACACCAATTATGTTATAAGAGTACATTAGATAAAATATAGCGTGATATTATAGAAAGAAGCAAAACGTGCCACTAGTTAGGCCTAAATACCGCCAGAAAGGCCCTTTTTTTTTACGTATGTGGGTTTAACTAAAAGAAGGACACTTGTTTTACAATACAAAATCTGGAAAGGTGCGGTTAGCTTTTTCATCGTATATTCTAAAACTAAATTTAGATTGTGTGGTTATGGCAATGGATGAATACCGTGAGGGGGCATTCGATTCACTGGCAGATGATGAGGCATCCAATGTTCCAAAAGAATCGTTCAGAATTCCTGACAAATTATGGAACAAACATTCCAAGTGTGAAGAAGAAAAGTCTACTATACTTTCATTTGAGTACGACATCTCTAATCAATGCTTCAAGTTCAACGGAAAACAGGATGTCAAATCTTTATTCTTTGAAATGGTCCAGGAGGAACATCAACAGAATGGCACCAGTGGCAACAGAGGATTGGCTCAATTTCTGGTGATACGATTCAGCGAAAGAAAAGAAGACGAGTTGATTTTAACAAGAGATAAAACAGTAGAAAGCCTTCTCCGGAACGGTGTCACATTCTCTGGAAACACCTACAACATTGTCGGTTGCAGCAATTCGCAAGTACAAAAAAAATCCTTCATCTTCATGGAAGGATCGAGGAAGAAATGTGATGAGCTATTGAAGGAGTTCTTGCCTTCTATTGATAAGCTGGAAAGGAAAAAGGGAGTTGCAAAGAGGGTAAAGTATGCAGGGCTACTGTTTACAGGTTGCCAGTACATAGTCAAATTGCCAAAAACTTTCAGAATACAGAGAGCAAGGGATCGAAAGGATGAAAAGGAAAAATTCAATTTCACAGATGGGTGCGGGTTAATTTCCTTGAAACTTGCACGTGAGATTGTAAAGGAAAACCCTGAACTGGATAAGAAATGGAAGAACAGAATACCTAGTGTATGGCAAATCAGGTATTATGGAGATGGTTTTCTTTGTAAAGGTGTCGTTATTGTAGATAGACGTAACACAGAAAGTTCTGTGCTAACTCTTCGCAAATCGTTGATAAAAGTTGATAAAATTGGTAAATACTTCAAAGTCAAGCGTCTTGGTATTGTTGATACAAGTCTGAAATCAAAAATTGGCAAGCTGAACAAGCAAGTAGTCACATTGCTGAGTGCATCAGTGGATAAAGAGGTGCTGTTGGCAATGCAAGTTAATTTTTCAAATGCAGTAGCGCAGACCAGATTCGATGTAATGGAAGCTGTCAAAAGTGAAGCTGTTATGTACCAAAGGCCAATTCATAAAAACCTTCTAAGGAAGCATGCTTTGGATGGTATCATATCAAAGAACTACATTTCGCTGGTAAATGGAATCGAAGGAAAGTTCCTCAAAACTTGGGAACAAGGTGAAGTTAATATGGATGATATCAAGGATAGAATCCAAATCCCACTTGGAGACTCGCGTCTACTGTTCGGTGCAGCTTTCCCTGAAGTGCTTCACCAAGAGTTGCAGGAAGGCGAATGCATTGTTTGTACTGAAAATGGACTTCATCTAGGACCCGTCATTGTGAATCGAAGTCCATCGTACTCTCCTGGTGATATTAGAGTGTTGCAAGCTGTTGCGCCAAGGAACTCCAACTCCATAGTGTACGAGATGCAGAATGTGATACTGTTTGCCACACAAGGATGTCGACCTGATCCAGACAAGATGAGTGGAGGAGATTTAGACGGGGATATGTATCTGGTCATTTGGAATGCTGAATTGTTGAGATTCGCCGAGAAAATCAAGTCCCAAAAGCCGATGGACTTCACACATGAACCGCTAACACCTACCCAGCAGAAATCAGCAAAAGAAAATTGGCTCAGTTACGTTGCAAAATGGGAAAACTCGATGCTTGCTCAAATTGATAGTTGTTTCTACTATCTAGCTGAAGAATATGGAGTCAATTCGGATGAGTGTAAAGAATTGTGTCAACTTTTTTCTAGAGCGGTGGATCAGGTGTCTTCCGATGTGAAGAGATTGAAGGAACTCTCGTCAAAATGTTCTGTTCCAAAGAAATATAAAAGTTACATTCATACACCAAGAGATGATAAGCCTGTCTGGGAGCAGATTAGAGAAAATATAATTGATACGTTGAATAATCTTAATGGACTTGACAAATGTCCAACATTCGAGGAATGGTCGAGGTTCTATAAAAGTCTAGTTCATGTTGACGCTAATGACATAGACGAAGTACTCCAATCTCCAGACATCACAGGGTGTATCAGCGAAGAAGAAATTGACCAAGTTAGAGAGTACTGGAAACGAATTTGCAAAGGGAGAGTGGTGGAGCCTGAAGAGATTCCAGAACCTCCAGATTGCACTTATGATTGTGACATCAAAGACTGTAAGAAAAGACATAGTAAAAAAGGTAGTGTTTACATTGTGAAATGGCGAGAGAAGCTTCACGCTGAGATTATGGATGTCATACAGGAAACCAAAGATAACAAAGTCAGAAAGGAAAGCAAAATCAGGACGCATGAAGTTTTAAGGAAAGAGATGGTGAAGTTGAATTCTGAAGCAGAAAGAGAATTCCAAGAGAAATTGAAGACATTAGAGAGAAGAAAATATCCGATTTACCTTGTGAATATAAGTTTGTCAAATATTAGCGAAACCAACTATAGGCTTGAACTGGAACGCAGTAAGATCAAGGATCCTACATTCTGGGACAAGATTGCAACAAGAGTTTTAACATTTTTTGGCTTATATAAAGGATTATCGCCTGAAGAAAGATCGATAGTTAAAGAGGTTTCACGTTACAAGAAGGAGCTGGTCGAACTTTACAATCAAATATCGAAAGAGGTGAACGATATGTGTTCACAATTTCACATGGCAGGTATGTTGCATGTAAAATGGGATACTGTACCTGACTCGTCGCATGGTAAGCGCATCAAAAAAGATATAAAAAATCGAATTAACGAAGTTCTCCGGCACAAATCATTGACATACCCTGAACCTGATAACCCTCTCTCTTGTGTCGAAAATGTTGATTTAATTATAAACATAAAGAAAGCAGATGAAGAAAGGTTGAGAGTTGAACTCAGTAAAAACTATGGCAAAGTAGAAAGGCAAGAAGAAAGAATTCTAGAGGTGAGACGACAAAAGATTAAGATTACCAAAGAAATCGCAGCAATGAACAACGATCAAGAGTGGTTGAAGAACATTAAGGATGCCTGCATGGAATCTTTTACTAACTTTGAACAAGGGAGGCCTCAAGAAAATGAGAAAATAATAGAAGCCTTGCGCAAAGAAAAATATCTGGGGAATGATTCGAAGTCTTTATCCATGCTGACAGTATTATGTGAGAACAATGAAGTTTTTAAGATACGTGAAGCTTTGTCGACGTTCATACCACAGATGGTGGAACGAAGACTACAAAGTCTACAAAAAGCAGTTCATCAGAAGAAGAAAAATGAAATGGTAAATGTATGTTGCGAAGAACTCAAAGAAAAACAAATTTTGAGAAGCTTACAAGACGAAACAGCGCGACTGAATAGACTGATTTCTGACAAGCAAGAAGAGATTCAGAAGTATGAACAAATGCGAACAACAGTGTACGACGAAAGTAGGCATGATACTGCTATCGAAGAGTACCAAATATTAGACACAGGACGAGTCGAAGGTTTTGATTTGGCATTAAACGCCCTTGACCATGAAGTGGAAGCACGGTTCAATGTGAAAGAAGTGAGCGAGAAAGACCGAATTTCTGCCACAATTGAACTAGAATTGTGCCTTCAGAGAGAGAAAAAACGATGCCAGAGAGAATTGAGTGAACATAATCTTCCAGTGTTTTGTAAACGAGCAGAGATCTTGGAACGTCTGAAAGAACATGACGCAGTTATAGTTGTAGCTCATACCGGCAGTGGGAAGAGTACCCAAGTACCGCAGTACCTGGCTGATGATTTACATCATGCTTTGTCGATAGATAACAAATTTCCAACAATCGCTTGTACCCAACCTCGTCGTGTTGCATGTATACGAATTGCAGAACGCGTTTCATTGGAGTACGCTGGAGCAGTGGATTTACCAGTCACAAAGAAAAACAACACCATCAACGATGCCAAAACACTGCTTGGTAGAAAGCGAGTCTCTGCTTACCCTTTGTATGCAAAATTATCGGCAGCGGACCAAGATAGGGCTTTAGATAGCGACGATCGTGTAGGTTTTGATGAATGGTATGAAAAAGAAGAAACAGAAGATGAAAATGATGGCTATCAACCGAATAGTAAAAACCAAGATTTAACTGGCACCCCTGGAGAAGTTGGACAATGGGTTGGATTTCATATCGGCTCCAAAGGCAAATCTTTCGAGGAGCGGAAGAAATCAAAAAGACACTGCAAAGACACCAGGATTCATTTTGTTACTGAAGGCTTGCTCTTGCAGAAATTGAAAAACGCATCAAATGATACAAACTACAAATGCATAATCATCGACGAGGCACATGAGCGAGGGAAGGATACGGATCTATTGCTGGCACATCTCAACGAGTTCCTAAAAACAAAGAAAACAAAAGCCTACAAGGGGAACAATCTGAAGATTGTCGTCATGTCAGCTTCAATAAACAAAGAGGCATTTTCAGCATACTTTGGAGGGTGCCCTATTGTTGAATGTGAAGGAAAGATGCATGAAGTATCTATAGATTACATGCCTCCTCCTCTTCCAAATGGAAATGGTGGCAAATCTCAGAGTTCGGATGATTCTGATGTTTTATCTGGTGATCCTGACTACGACAGCTCTTGGGAAACACAACCAGGTACCAATAACAACAACCCTTCTGAAAGTGCTACCACTAAAGATAAGATTGATGATGTACAGACATTACCACCGCCGAAGAAACAAATGAACATACTGGTGGAGCATGCTGTGGATGTTATTTTCAACAAAGTTCTTACTGATGATGAACCTGGTGACGTTTTGGTATTCTTGCCTGGGCAAGGTGAAATTCATTCATGTGTTGATTTGATCAACAAAAGAGCTGAAGAGGAACTGAATACGTTAAACTCTGGAAAAACCAACTGCTTCCAAACCATAAAAGTTGTGTGTTGTACAAACATTGCTGAAACATCTTTAACAATTCCTGGCGTAAAGTTTGTCTTGGATGCTGGCAAAGCCAAGAAAATACGATACGATCATAAGCTTCGTGTATCGGCGCTGAAACTTACAAACATCTCACAAGCATCAGCCAAGCAACGTAAAGGTCGTGCCGGTCGCGTCCAGCCAGGAAAATGCTTTAGACTTTTCTCTCAAGAACATCACGATACAAAAATGGAAAAATTTGATGAGCCAGAAATGAAACAGACACCGATAGATGAACTGTATCTTTACGCTTTGGATGTGTTTACAGGTTTGGAAAATATTGAGTTGATGGAGGATGCTAGACCTGAAAAGGAATCAATCCAAAATGCAAAGAAACGGCTACTAAATCTTGAATACATTGACAAACAACTACAAGAAATGGTCATCACCAACGACGGAAAATTTGCACTATCGTTATCTGGAGACGTTTCATTGGAAGGTTCCAAGATGATTTTAGAATCTGAGAAATATGGCATCACAAATGATGCCTTAGAGTTGGCTGTGGTGTTAGAGGAACCTATTTACACAAGTCGAGAACTAAACGAGGAGAGAATGAAGTATAATGATGAACTTGGTGATCACTTGACTGTATTCAACATTTACAAACATTTCATGAATAAAATGAACGACACTAAGTTGGGTTCCAAAGAAAGGAGAAAGCAGATAACACGAAATTGGTGTGAAAAACTCTGTCTGAATTTCGGAACTCTTGAACAATTTCCAAAGTCAATCGATAGAGTTTACCAGTTGATGAAAAAAGAAAAAAGAATTCCAGACAAAAAGGCAGCAGGTCCCTCAAGACAAAGAAAGAGGACAGAGAGAAGGAACCGGAGAGGAAAAGAAGATAAAATATCTTCCCTTCTGGAGAATCGTGAGAATTTGATGAAGATTCTGGTACGTGGATATTTCCACAACATTGCTGTGCTGAATGACCCATTGTACGTCAAATCTGGATACTCTCTGGTGACTCCTGCCAACTATGGTGACAGTGAAGTCAACGAACTGGAGAAAGTGGAATTACTGAAGCTGATGTTGTCCAAAGAATCTACACTAATGCAACTCGGTGACGTGACCAGCAATGCAACAGCTATCTTTCGCACACTGTTCGAACCAGCTGATGGACTTATAATCATGAAAACATGCAGTAAAATCAGACCTGAATGGATCAAGGAGTGCGCCAGTGATCGTTGGAGTAGGTCCATTGGATTAGAGATTCACAATGATGAGATCATCAACAGCTATGTTGAAAGACATTCTACGATGTACATTGGTCCGTCAGTCTTGGGAAGGTTCATGAAAATTCAAACAGAGATAGCTGATTCATCGAATGAAGGTAAACAGAAATTAGTGAAGTATTTGAGAGCTTTAGAACTTGAAACCAACGCAAAGATAAGGCTACTCTTCGAGACCGGTGAAGTGAAGATCTACGGTTCAAAAAAAGAGGTTCGTTCGGTGACAAAGATATTGTTGCCAAAGATTAATGGAATAAAGTCAGAGGTGTTTGGGGAAGACATTTTCAAGAAGTATCCAGAACCAGAAGGAAATAACCAGGAGATGTGCACCATTGAAACAGGATTGGTGATACAAGACATCAAAAGACTACCACGTCCTGAAATCGTTACAAATTGGGACCAAAGCAGCACCTTATTATTTCACCAAGATGTTACAAAAAGTCAAATTCAGAACGCGCTTCAAAGACTTAGATTATATTATCTTTCATGGGAGCAAAAGCAGGCATGGGACAAAGAAGAACCACGAATCGAAGCAATCGGAAAACAAAACAATCTGTTCAAAGTTCAGTTCCAAAGACAAGATATTGCAATTAAAATGGAGGAAACGTTGAGAGGGAAGATGTCCCAGTTCTCTTTTTCTCGTACGACGAAATGTTTTTTTGATAAACAAATCCAGTTTCGAGTCATTAAAACATCTTTATATCCATGTGTTCATGAAATTGCACAAGATTTTCCTTACTTGGATGTCACAGAACCTGGAGATAGAGGCGAGCTGTTCAGAGTAAAACCTGTCAAAAAACCTCCACGAAGTATCGACACGCAAGAACAGATTGACAGCTTCATTCTACGGTTGAGAGAAGAAGGAATTTTTGGAAGTGAGTTGATTGAGGATTTGAGCACCAAAGTTCAATTCGGTGTTAGAGAATTTATACACTGGAAAATTACGCAGTTGATTAAGGAAAACAACTGGGAAGCAGCGTACAATATCCAAATAAGAAGCCGAAGAAAACCTGTGTTTGAGGTATTTGGAGAGCAACAGGTGCGAAAATCTGTTGCAAAACAGATCAGAGTAGAAATTGCAAGACTTCAATTTGACATCGAAAGAAATGTGAACAAGTACACCAAAACTTACAACAAGAGAATACAGCTGTCGAGTCGTGATATGCTTGGTCCTGTTGTATACAAGATCAACGAGCTACGTGCTGATCACAATAATCTGCAAATATCCATTGTCTTTGATGGAGCTGGCGGTAATAAAGCGTTACCGATCGTGCATGTTTTATGCGATAATGCTGAAGACGGCCGTAGTGCTTTTGAAGATATTGTTGCATGTTACCAGACAACAGCAACAGGTAGAAGTGGCGGCGACAATCCAGTTTGCTGTATGTGTAGACTCGATGTATTCTTACCAAAGTCAGCCAAACAAAAAACCCGAGAAATGAAGGAGTTAAAGAAAGCAAGAGAGCTAAAGGGAATGAGTGGACACGAAGGGAAAATAAGGATCAATACAGACAACGAAGACAAACTACCAGTAGCCCAACGATTGATGATTTGTGGTTGCACATACTGTAAAAAATGCTTCGAAAAGATGGTTCAGGAACAACTCACTGAGCAGACAGGTGATGATCGTGATTTTTTTAATTGGATAGTGAAACTTTAAGGCAAAATTTTATTTATCAGCTTTTAAAATCTGACAAATCGGGATCAACAAGCTCATGATAGCTCTTTAAAGTGAAGGAATAATAATGTGATGGGAATTGAGTGTAGGTTATTTCATGTAGTAAGCCTAAAAAATCATAAAAATAAGTTTTTAAAAGTAGAATTAAATGCGAGGCGAGGCGAAGAGAAACTACAGATCGAAAAACCCCGTCAATAGATACACTCTGTATTAATTTCGTCCAAATTACTTAGTATTTCAGCACCCCTCGTTGGTGATAATACTAAAATACTCGAACGTTTTGATTACCAAGTAGCATGTATTGAATTATTCTAAAGGAAGAAACTTTCGCGTACAGAATCTTTTGCGGTTCAACCCGACCGCTAAATTTTTGTATTTCGTGGAAAGGACAAAATCCCGCGAAACCGCGAAAGTTCTTTCCTTTAAATTAATATAACTCCCTATCTATTTACTCTAGCTTCTGCTCGACACAAAAGCATCGAATGTATCATATGTAAACAAACTGTTCTCATGAAAGATATCAGTCGACTATGGGATGGTGTGAAGAATCGCTTGTACGAAAAGACGTTTAAGAACTTCCTTCTTGCAAGACAATCGGGAAGAGGAGGCAAAGTGGACCAATGTGGACAATGTTATTCTATATTTGTGGTGGAGCCTAACGACAAGGGGATGTACAGGTGCCCCAATGAGAAGTGTCGATTCTTGTTCTGCTGCGGGTGTGGTAAACGGATTATCAACCATATTGATTTTCAAAACCACGTGACATGCAGACGACGATAGGTTTGTTGTACTCTCACTCAAACCCAGAAAAAAATCATGTAGAGCCGAAATTTGGCACAGATGTTTTCAGTTGCTAGGAGGTTTCGACCCAAACTTTGAACGCTAATATCTTGAAATCTAGCAATCAGAACATGGCAAACAATTCCATTTCTTTCATCTATTCATTACGCCCAATCCACTGGTGCTAAATACTTTTTTCAATTTGAATACCTTCAATCTTTGTGTGGCCCCCTTTGGGTCATAGTCACGTGACTTTAAGGGCCTAAAACCTGTGGGTTTTTCACTCGTGAGTCATGGGAATATTCTTTTGGTGACTCTCAATACTCAAAGGAGAATCTGTGCAGAATTTCAGCTCTACATGATTTTTTTCCGAGTAATATTATAGAACTAGCTGGTTCCCAGCGTCGCAAGGACGCTGAGGAGATTGCTCGCGCGCGCATAAAAAAAAATCACACAAAAAAAACTAAAACATTTTTTGAGGGAAAAAAGTTTGCAAAAAA
>JAYRBV010027437.1:0-10044 GCA_036023255.1 Mitrocomella polydiademata
TTGCGACTTTTTTCGCCGCGAACAAGTAGGATCGGATCCTACTTGTTCGCTGCGAAAAAAAGTCGAAAAGCGTATCTCGTTTTTTTTAAAGAACAATAGAAAACAGTGCGCTTTTCGATTCGCGCGAATTAATATGCTTAGTGGAAATTAGCCTTAAGTCAATAAATATAGTCATAGAAACGCGACAAAGGTCTAAATTTGGCTGAGGATTACAAATACATTAGCGTTACTTTAGTCCAGCTTTCAGTATATTTACGCTATTTATTTATTTATTTATTTATTTGTTTACGAATGTTTACACAGGATAGCCTCTTCAGAACTATAGTAGCCTCTTAGTAAGGAGAGGTAAATGTTGAGGTAGCACTATGACCAAATGGCGGACTGGAAGCCCAACCAACAGGTTATAAGCGTTTTAACAACTTGGCTACAGCTCCGCCTGTTCCCAGCACAGTGCATGAAAACCTTGGATATTTAGTCATAATTAAGAATGGTTAGTAGCAGTAGTTCAATACCTTTGTAGCTTTGGCTTGTCTGAGTTGTGACGATTTGGTTGGAGTTGGAGTGACACTCTTCTTGTTCGCTTTATTTAACGGCATGTCTCGTTCGTCAAAGTCACGTGCTGACTTGGCCCTTAAAACAGAAATAAGGATGGTAAAATGACGATTTATTTGGAATAATGCCTAACTAAGTTTCCGATATCTCCTGATTAGCTTGTTACCTGACCCGGCGTACGGCGCGTACGGAACCCCCCCTTCAGTAGCTTGTACTTATATGTTCTTGCCTATCGTTGGAAGAGTCTGGTAGAGGTAGTCTCCTGATGTACTCGGTCATTTAAAATAAAGACTGCCACACATTAGAAACTGAACCCTTACACAGACATTAAAATTAAACCCCAAATGAAAATAAAAAGTAGAAAGAGAGCAGAGCTTTTCACACAATTCAACGATGATGACAGCAAACTTACTTTTATATTCACACGCACACAAAAAGACAACACTCTGCTGTCTGACATTTCGCAGATTAACAGAAGAGACAGCTGATGATATTTTTCACAAATGTTAAACGCATCAAATTTAAAATGCTACTGTTGTGATTACACAGTTTGTGACGTAAGTGAAGAAAGAGAGAAATCTGTGCCGATTGGTATGTTGAAACAATTATTGTCTGAAATTGAACTTGCAAGGTTTGCAATTGTAGAGAGCCAATAACTTTGAAAATTATGTTTTAAAATAATTGTGATGGTCTGCAAATTAGAATAGCGATGAGGCCGAATGCTTGACTTTTCACCTTTCATAACAGTGATTCTCTTTACTAAATAAATCAACTATTCAAAGCATACCCTTTTTTAGAAATAGATAGTTTAGAGGAGAAAAAGTTTACCACAAGTTGAAAACATTTTTTTTTGTAAAAAAACTAGATCTGCGTGACTAAGTCAATAAGGTGCTTAATTCACAACCTTTTGGTCATCAGGGATTTGAGCGAATGTATGGAATCATAAATCGGTTGTTTTTAACTGGAAGAAGAACCGTTTTCATCCGAGTGTAATTACATAAAATTATAAACGTTAGATTATTTCTATGAGCGTATCGAATGGTAGTTTTCTCTTGACAACAATCTCTACGGAGAAGTATGTTCAATTGGTGTGCTGTTACATAGAGCCAGCGGGGTTCCCTTTTCTTGATCAGTTGTAGTTGAAAAGAATGGATAAATATTTAGGTTTAGGTTGAAAAAGAAAGAATAACGAGGGAACACATTCCTGGCTATTTCATCCCTATAATATATTTTTTGTTTACAGGAAACACATTCTTACAACAAATGAAATGAATTACAACATATAGAATTGATTTGATTATAAATCCAGATTTTAATAGCTTTAATGCAAGCTTTTTTAGATTATACATTAACCTTAAGATATTGCTTTCGATAAAGGCTTTATTGCAACACACGGATAAAAGATTTTGAAACATTTAATTACAAATTCATATGTTTATAAAAAACCATTCCCTAAATTAGCTGCTCAGGGGAAACTTTTTTTAAGACGATTTCTGGTTATTCGAAATTCCAGGGTTCAGTTTGAAAGGATTTATCTAATTCTTCTCAAAATAGAGGATCTGATATATGTAAAAAAGTTGAACAATATAAAGTCTTAAAGTCTCGTTTTCCTCGAACCCGTTATTTTTTCTACACGAATGAAAGAAATTTCAAGAAAAAAACCACACCACACAAACTCGACCGCAATAGAAAATGAGAAATCACAGCACAAGGAGTAATCACTACATGACAACCAAATATCTGATACAGGAATCAAATAGAAATAGAAGTAGAAAAACAGATATTGGAAGTATAGAAATAATTAGTTAAGTGGAATTAATAAATATCGTGCAACACATACATACCCACAAACGAACATTCGTTTAACTCTTCTAGGCGACATTTTTTATACATCAAAGTTATCAAAAACGTTGCTTATAAAGTCAAGATTGTAACAACTCTAACTGTTATTACCACACGTCCCGTTAACAGTATGCACAAATTTGAAATTTACTAACAAAAAAGGGAGGAGAACACAAAGATAGAGAGCTGTTTGCACTCACCCACATATGAAACCGCTTTCAACTCCAACAAAAGGCATCTTGTTTGATAAATTCCAATCCAAACCTCTTTTTTTATGTTTTTTTATAATATTGATCCCATTATGTGTATGGTGGATCTTTTCTTACGATATTGCAATCTATTTCTAAGCTCCTTTTATTATGTTAAACTGTAATCAAAACGTTTAAGTAAAATCGAAAGTAAATAAATAAATAAGATAATTTAAAGTTAGATGATATTCAAGATCTTGTTACATGGGAACTGTTTAGCTTCCATATGAATATGAGGGACGTCCATCTGACGTTACCATCATGACCTGGATAAAAGTGTATCAGACGAAGTGATTGTTGACGCGATTAACACTTTTTGATTTTGACTTGAAACAAAATATGTTAGCACAATTTTCTCTCTTAAAAACACTTCATTTAAAAATTGGGCGTTAAAAAAAGAAAAACTCGATGAGAAGGTGACACGATAATTCTTTAATTGGTCATCGAGTCAAAAGACGATTTAAACATTTTGCAAATCGAGTCAATCCAGAGTCAACAAAAAATTGGACCTTTTGGTAATATTTTTATTTGTCTAAATTTGAATGAACTTCAAAATAAACTGAAGACAACTATAATCGATAAAAAACATGGAGTTAAGGTCAAACAGATCAAAAATATTATTCACAGTAAATATAATTGGAACTCTAAGTTATCTCAATCTAGCAAGAAATGATTATAGAGAGGAATTTTAAGCAAAAAACATAAATTTCCACCAAAATACTATAAATCTTCCTAATAGAATACATTTTTTTTTACATCATTGGCCACTTTCGAATATCTTTAAAAATTGTAATAAGATAACACTTCTGATTATAGTTATTGAAAAAAATTGATAACCCATGAATATTCAGTTAATAACCACTTTAAAAAAACAGTTAGGTAAAAAATCCATGACCCTAAAATCAACCATCTCACATCAACTTCAACTTAAATAAACCATATATTAAAGGTTAAGGATTTTCAAGAAAACGCGAACTTAAACATATCGTAATTAACTTTTCAGAAACAACAAACAGCCTGTATAAACAAAACATTGAAATAAATTTATTTTTTCTCTTTACAAGTTTACTCGGCCACAAAATTGCCTTCAAAACACACTTTATAACAACATCAAAATTTGAAACTATTCAGTCGTTAGAAGTTTTGTTGTGTTTTTAAGCAGTTCACGCTAAGTGGTAGAATGTAGAGAATTTGACGTTGGAAACTGCAAGAAATTTGATCTGGGAAAGATGACTAAAACGAGTTCACAAAACAAAAATATTTCCTGTAGTACCAACTGCATGGTATCCACAATCAGATATAATATTACTGACATGATCATAAACTTCTTTTAGTGACCCGAAATGTTTAATAAATGGAATAATTATCTGTATGTTGATCGGTATATTATGGGAAATATTGCCCTCAGACTTAGTCTGATTTGTATACATTGCGAAACGGAGTTGTCTTATATACAAATGTGTTTTTATCAAGGTCTGCCGAATCAGACTTCGCACAGAAACTCCCCAATCAGCTACTATCCCTACGCAACAACTGACATCAAAACAAACAGTAGACAAAGTGAAAGTGAAAGCTTCAAAAAAAAAAATGAAGCTAGACTTCGGTTTTAGCGGAGCGGCTTGGTTCCCACTTAGCACTAACCATTGCTAGTGAGTGAGCGAGAAATAAAGGTAAAAATGAATTTTTGCTAATTTTCAACATTATTTTCACTGACTCGTTACCACTAGTCAGCGCTAAGTGGGAACCAAGCTTAACTTAGCCTTCATAAGCCTATCTATATTGGAAAACATAGACCAGCTAAACAACATCAATTCACAGTCAATTTCACTTAAAAAGACAAGGGATGTTCAAAATGCAACCTTATTCTCAGTTGAGCCTGATTGAATCATGATATTTATTGCCTCAATTGAAACACCAGAAATTCGGATCTGCACAGAAAAAAACTTTGGCACTTCATGCTCATTCCATCGAATTATATTTAACATATTAAGCAATAAGACATATTATCGATATTGGTTCCAAATTTTATATTAGCATCAAAATGGAGCTAAACAACTATCGTTCATATTACTGTCAATTTTTATAGCCTTTTTTAGTTTGAAGTAATGATGTTTTGATGATTCATTGAACAAAGAGGGCATTTATTTGCAACAAAATGGGGAGTTGTATTCTTTGATAAATCCAGTCAAAAGAAACAAACTATAAAAAAGCTAATTTTTTCTAAACAACACCATCGTCAACAAAAAGGGCCAAAGAGGTCATTCCATTGAAAACCAAATTTCATGAGGTAATCAAACTACAATCAAAGCAAATTTACTTGCGACAAACACAATTTTTGTGTCTAACGTCAGAAAAAGACCCCCACGCAAGATGAAAAATCATGCTTTCTTATCATAGATTGATAGTCCAGAAAAAAGTTTGGTTCGACATTGAATAGATGAGGGGGGTTTTAGGGCTCTAATTACGAAAAAAATGACTTTTTAAATTTGTCCCAACAATTTTGGCTGTGTGTAGCTCTAGTATTAAAAAGAAGTTACTATATCACTCCTTCTGAATGTCTGTCAATTTGAGTTATCGGAATAAAAGATGATACACTACCGTGTAAACCAGGAAAAACGTACCGATAGACCTGGTTTCCACATCAAAATAAATTCGATGCTTCTTTTATCTCTCGATTAAGTTTCAGCTTTATTCAATGAAAGATTATACATTGACATAATTATGGTTATAGTCGATTGAAACTTTTTCAAATAGGTTTTTGGCTTCCGTTTAGATGGAAACCACAAAATGTAGTATGTGAGTATAAATATAAGGTGACGGTTTCTGTATGGCAAACTGATTATTGAGTGTGTTCGATAAAAGAAAGAAAGGATATTTACCAATGTGGATACGATGCATAACTTTTCAGTCTATAATTCACCATCTTTCTTGCATGCCAAAAAACTCCTTTGAAGAATTCTTTTAATAATACAGTACACTCAGCTTTTTTCCACAAAAGCTAAGCTATTTGTTTTGGTCTTTACATCAATGTGAAATTTGCTTGGAATGTGTCCGTTAATAAGTTTTCCAAAAACCTTTGTTGTTTATACTCGTACATCAAAAAACCAAATAGTTAACGAATCAATAAGCCAACTCAACAAACAAAATGAACTTTCCAAGATGCAGCTTTATCCACAGATTTGAATGTTTACGTTAGTATATCATCCTCGTCGTTAAATCAAAGTGATTTCAGTTCACAACGGTGTTGTTTAGGTGTTCCATCTATTGCCAAGTAACACTCTTATTGATTACTTTCATCTCTGATAAACACATTCGTTTCTACTGCTATCATCACTTTCTCTCTGTTCACAATAAAGCAAAGTTGTGTGTTAAATAGATAATCGTTTTATAATGACTTCCACGACTTCCACCACGAGAACAACAGTAATCATTATTAAATACCAGAGATAGCAAATTACTAACACGGCAATAAAAGAAATTTGTTCTTCTTGTGAAAATAAAGGGAGGTTCTGGTGGGTTCCCTAACAATTAGACATTTGATTTGTTTTCATACTCCAAACATTCTCCCGGTGTAAACATCCTAAACATATACGGTATCAGTCAGCACATTTCAGAATGCTTTATAGAGATGACGAGAGGTTAAGATATCATCAACCATTCTACCCTGTGGAAATCCAAAACATTATATAGAAGATCAGTTAGATATAAACACTTTTCGGAATGATATAATTATGCTGAGAAGTCCAAATGATATATGCTTCAGTTAAATCAAAGAAACTAATTGACAGACAAGATATAAGATAGCATGTATCAATATCAGTACACAAAACAGACATCGTTTGAATGTGCAAGATCACGTCATTCCTTTTTTATATATATTTTATATTTTTTATATATTATCAACCAACTACTCTTCATAATGATCTCAACACGCTGATGTCAGTCAGCAATTGAGAAACTTCTCTCAATCTCTTTCTCGTGAAGTTCACTTGACATTCGCATGCTAAAACTTGCACCATTTTTTATTGTGGGATCAAAATCAAAACACCACTTCAGAAACACCAACAATATCATACTCACTAAAATCAACCAACTTCACAAACCACGTATACAACAGGAAAATGTCTGAAATTTTTAACATCCCACCCGATATGTATAGAATGAATGTGTGAAAGTTCGTGTATTCAATCAAGACAAACTTGTGAGGGTTTAAAGGCATTTTCAAAATGTCCCAAAGATAAAAGGAATTTTATAATATATTAATGTTTTCATATACAAAGATTTGCTTTTCCCCTTGTCAAGGAAATGTGATGTCAAGTTTGCATAACATATTAACACGATCCTTTGAAAAGTAAGGATAGTGACACAAAACGTGGACCTATTTGTTGACATTCCAATTCATCGGTAAAATTCTCATACACAACTTTGAGTCTAGGGCAAAAAAAAGGTAAGCCTGTCCTAGACCGCCCGTGCGGAAAAGAATTTTAAGAAGGAGGAAAATTCCGTCGGTCTGGTACAGACTAGTCAAGTTCCTGTGCTGATAAGGTCACTTTGGATATACCCAATAATCTTAAAAATAACTTTACTATTTAAATATCACTTACTGGATAAATTTAAAATTTTAATTTAATAACTTGAAATATAATGTTTGCTATGTGAAAGATAGTATAAATTGAAAATTTTGAAATACAAGTCTATTTGTTTCTTGTCTGCAGCTTGACTTCACAGATATCGAAAACAAAAACAAAACAGAAATTCGGATCAGAATAATGTTTCGAATTTGAATTGTGATCAAATTTTGACTGACTCAAAAGGCCCCATCAAACTTTTGTCCATCTGATAAAGTAACGAATATACAGAGAGTCCAAGAAAAATTAGTACGCTGCGACTACTTCAAAAAGTAGATATCCGTGTATATATAAACTGACATATAAAAGATTTTGAGTTGTTAATTACAGTATAAATCACATAGGTGTGAATGTCATCGTTTATTGTTAGACTACGAATGAAATTCCCTTGAGCATTATGAAAATTAATATGACGTAACATGCACGCCTTTTATACCAAAAGCAAACAATAAAATTGGGGTACTAAGTATTTACGACATTTGAAGCGTGATATAATTAGATAATGTCAGTTTTTATATACACATGTAACCACCGAGCTACTTTTTGAAGTAGTCGCAGCGTATTAATTTTTCTGGGACACTCTGTATATAAAAAAATAAGAATCGCAGTAGCTGAACTTACAATTTATGTACGTTGGAACAGCGTCGCTTTGAACAATCAGTTTGTTGTTTTGTCAAGCACCAATTTAACTAAAAAGGGAAGTAGAGATTTGACTTCATCATATCATATCTGCCATTTTAGAGAACGGGTACAATGGCGGGTCATTTTTATAATATACCCCTTGAACTGTGAGCCCAATATTTTGTCATGTCTTTTTTTTCACAAAGACCAATCAAATTTTTAAAATCTTAACTTCTTTTAAAAACGGACAAAAGTTTTCAACTTGCTTTAGGATTCACTTTTTAATAATGCTGACCTACTCACCTACCTCCGTATGTCACCTATAACTTAGCATTTCAGAAGCTCTTACCTTTTAAATGATGTTTTCACAAATGAAATAAAAATGTTAAGACCTATACTCGATATTGATTGCTATTTACCAAATTCTAAGAGTAATCTAAGCATTAAACAAGTCACCAATAGACATCCTCTTTTTCATCTGTTTTCATGGGAAGAACAGAGAATTTTCAATCACGTTTGCAATAAAAAAAATAAGGGTAAATTTAGTTTAACTCAATAAATCATTTAAATTTGGTCAAAATGAGAAAGTCGCGTACATTTTTTACTTCAAAATGAAAATCATACAGTCGGAAAAGATTTTGCTCAAAAAAGTTCTTCTTTTGATGTTCTACAGATCCGAAAGTTACAGCTTCTCAATTTTTCACAAATTAAAGAACATAGCTAGGAAACTAGACTACAGAAAAGTTCAGAAATGAAAAGATTTTCTACCTATCAAGAACGATGATTTATTTATACAATGAAAAAACAGTTCAGGAAAATTAAACACTAAAATAAAATATTAAAATCTTTTTTATGGGAGTTTTTACTATACATCATGAAAAGTTTGAACTAAAAAAATAGTAAAAAAACAGGTTCTTTCTGTTTAACTTCATAAAATACTCATTTATTTTAAACAAACGAACAAATTATCTTAATAAAAAACCTGCATACAAAATGACCGAATAAATGCAATTAGCCCATTTTTTGATATTTGGGTCATCGACTCATGAGCAAATTCAATTTCATCATGTGCGCACTTAAATCAAATTTTTACAGAACAAACCTGCTTTTTTTGTTGATTCTCAAAATTTCATCAAGAGAAGATATTATTGCAAATAGCAAGTGTGTACTATACCGGTTATCATTCGGTGAAATACACATTGACCCATAAATCACATCAAGATTGGTATCAATTAATTTGCTACCTTAAGCGAAGAAATTATGTATAGAAGAATTAAAATCACGTTTAAGGAAAATATAAAAACTTTAGAGATTCGTACTAAATTTCTTCTACGTGTATTTTTTCCCTTCAGGTACTTTAATGGAAGAAACTTTCGCGGTACCACCCCAACCGCGAAATTTTTGTATTTCGCGGAATAAACTTTCGCGGGTGACCCGTTTTAGGATATTTTGCGGCAATAAACTTTCGCGGATGACCAGTTTTAGAATATTTTTCACCTAGGAAATAGGTAAAACGTTCTTATGTTCCCATTACTTCGAAAAACATCCTCTCAAAATACAGAGGTTTTATTTTCTGGCGTTTTCATTCCCATCTTTCGGAATTTAAGAAAAAAGACACTCTATCTATAAACCAATGATAAAAACATGAAATATCATACTACAGAGAGTCCTTTCTTTGTATTCCGAAGAATACTTGGACAAAAATTGTCTTAATTCCCATAGGCGCAGTGTAGTTAAAAACTAGTTTCATAAAAATGATTTATAATAGAATGATAGAACATCAATTTTTTCCTTAAATCTTGAACAATTTTCGTAGCCATAAAAATCAAATCTGTTCATGAACGACGGGAGCGTCATTTTTATTTTTCTCTTAAACAAATATTGCACACGCAAATAGGATTACGTAATTCAAAAACAGCGGGTGGGTATTAAATTTTGTTTCATCCGGCCGATTTCTGGTAACAAAGCATATCTTATAGGACAGGTACAGGTTTTCTGGGACGCACTGTAAATTATTTTTTAAATATACTGAAACATACTGAAACATATGTTTCGAATATACTGAAACATACTGATACATATGTTTCGAATATACTGAAACATACTGATACATATGTTTCGAATATACTGAAACATACTGATACATATGTTTC
>JAYRBV010027448.1:0-10367 GCA_036023255.1 Mitrocomella polydiademata
TCTGACCAAAATTTTACTACATGAGAAATGTAATAATACTTAAACCCGAGCACCTTTCTCTCACCAAGTGCTGTCCTCTGTGGCGCTACCCTACACATTACTTTACTAACAAAGTGGAGCGCTGCCAACCCCTTGCTTTCAAAAAGAGAGAGAGAGAGTCAACGACCCTCTTTCTGGCGGCTTTTCCTGGTCGTTTTAGCTTAAATTTTGAATGTATAATCTTAAAGAAGATTTATACTTTTGAGGTCCAAATCTCATTCAATAAACAGTTAATTATGAGTAATGGTCACCCTGTATAGGGTTTTTACAAAAATTGTCATAAAGATGTTCGCTCCTAAAGCGTTAAAACGACTGTCTGATTATAATATCGAAAACCGCTATCTGTAAAAAGTATAAATCAAAAAAGCGATATGGGTGAAAATGAGGCAGACATCTTGAAGAAAAACCAAATTACCAAATTTTTGCCTGGTCACTGAATTAATCGAGACAAAAAGCTACCGTTTGGGTAGACGGGAACCCGTCCTTAATTTTTCTCTCTCATATTCATAAACATTCAAGAAAAAATATTTTTCCTTCTGATGTTTGAGGAAGGTTTTAAAAATAGTATGTTTTCCAGGCTACCATTTGGGGAACATCTCACTTTACTTTAGTTCATTGGAACAGGAAAGTATTAAAAAGCTAAAAGGTACCTACAAATGACTGTTTTTAATTGGTTTTTACCATAAAAATAATATTTTACTGATACCACTTTACACAGCACTAGATTATTTATTATACCTGTAGGTTCTTTGAGAAAACAGGATCAATGGATTCGACATCTTTATAATTGACTGGAATACCTGGAAAATAAAATCCTCAAATTACAAGTCATAATGTAGTTTATGTCTGAGGGGTTAAGACGCCCAACTTGTCTTTTCAATTCTTGGTTGGGGGTTCGAGTCTTCCCACCGATCACAGGGGTGAGGTAACCTCTCACGACTAATTTATTAGGTTCCGTTGTTCCGTTATTCCGTTCCTTGATAACCATTAAGTACTGGATGCAATCCCGAGTAAATAGAACGGTCGTCAGAGGAAAAATGTCACCGAAACCTGAATAATTCTTTTTTGCGACTTTAACTCGGCAACCAATGATCAAAACATGACAAACCAATACATTTTTCTCATCTACTCTTTGAGACCAATTCATTTGTATAAAGATGTTTTGAATTTGAGGAACTTGAATTTTTCGTTTTCCCTGGGTTCTAGTCACGTGACTATGAGGGCCTAAAAGAGCTGACTTAGTTAAAAATGTTATCCACGTTTCCAGCCTGACGACGTACGATCAAACATCATCAATTTCGGAATGGGATCTCAAATTTTTAAGAGATAGTTAGAATAATAAAAAACACTAGTTTGGTCAATTATTTTTCAAGTACCGTATGGTCGAGAACACTTTCACCTCAAAATATTAGCGCAGATTTTTAAATCGGTTAAAACAAAAACGCCCGTGTCCAAAATGAAGACCAAAACAAATTAAGTAAATTCGTCATTTTGCGGTATGATATCTTTTCAAAGCAAACCTCTACACAGGAGTGTATATCCATATAGATTTTATTGGGAAAAAAAACTCTCCTTTCATGTGTAAATATATTTCAAACAAAAGTCGACGAGAAATAATGAAAAACTCTATAATTCCATTTTCTACCGACACAACTTCAAGTCATCCGCACGATGAAGACCTTAATGGCTATATTAGCAATACTTGCTGCATCTGTACTATTACCAGTAGCACCGCAATACATCAACATTGCCTTGATAGTTACCAAAGAACATGACGTTAGTACTGTGGCCTTGAAAAATTCCATCGAGTGGGCTCAAAAATACATCATCCGAGGGCGTGGAGTTGCCGGTATCAACGTGTTAAAATTTGTTGTGCAGCAGAACGAAATAACATCCGACGAGGTGCTGGCTAGAAACATCACCACTGCGTCCTTCATTTTACTACCGTACCAGGTTGACATCCGTACGTGTTTGCTAGGTGAGATTCTCCGTATACCCATAATCAAATCGTCCGATCACCATCTGTCCACCTGCAACAAATACATCGTCAACACTTTACCAAGTGTCGAACAAACCATCCATGTATTCGATGCCATATTTGAGGAGGAGAAAATTCCCAGTATTGCACTGATTGCTGAGAAGGAGCTGTCGGCAATCGCCGTACGAGTGATGACGTATACACGCGAACTGAACGCCTTCCGTGACTACATTCTCCTGGGAACAGTTGAAATGACCAAGAATGAAACTATCTATAATCTGCACGAGAACATCATTCAAGGTGATTATCAATCGGTGATGCTGGTAATGTATAGCTTCAATAGCATTAAACTGATTCAGATTCTTCAAGCCTCCTTCAATCTTTCTCACGTTCATTGGTACATATTCACACCACCTCGACACGTGAATGAGATGCCGATAAATGCTAAAATCACCTGGCTGACCGTTTCAGAAGACCATGCATACACCAGGAAGATCAAGAACGATTTGAATCAGATGAAGACAGTTTTTCAAAAATCCTTTAAAGGTTATTTAGACGTAGATCCTCATCTCCATGATGCTATCACAACGATTTCCGAAATCATCAAATACTCGAAAATCAACCCAAAAACAAAATGCTCTTCCTTGAATTGCTTACCCTCTGGAAATCACAACAGCTTCCATCGCGATAGTAGAAAGATCAAGTTTGATGGTGCCACAGGAAGGTTTCAGTTCACTGAAGCCGGCTATAGAAACTTTAGTAATTTGCAAATTCGTGAGGTTACCGAGAACGGGAAAATTAAGATTGTTGGTCGTTGGAGTCAAGAATGCCAGCTGTTACACTGGGCAAGAGCCTACGAAAGAAAGACCAACTGTGGTCGTAAAAGGTCCATCAAAGGAGTCAAAACGATGTCGAATTTCAGGAAGAAACATTTGCAGATCATCGCCTTGCCAGATTCCCCATTCATATTTTATAATACGTCGCACGGGACGGGAAATGATCGCTTCACCGGATTTTGCAAAGATCTGTTGGAAAAAATCTCAGGGGAATTAGCATTCACTTATGACCTATCCATTGTTCCTGGTAAGAAACCAAGCTACGGTTCGTGTGAGGTTGAGGAGCAAGGCAAGTCTTGTGTTTGGAATGGTGTGATCGGTGAAATTGTCGCCAAGAAAGCTGATATCGGGATTGGCTCTATAACCATAACATCAGAGCGTGAAGAGTATGTTGATTTCAGTAAACCCTTTATGGATTTCACGATGACGTTAATCATGGAGAGTAAACCGAAGATGCAGTTTGATATATTTGCCTTCCTTAAACCGTTCGAGCCTACCGTCTGGATCTCCATCTTAGGTGTAACGTTGACTGTCACCGTAGTTCTGTTTCTTCTTGATATGTACAGCCCTAAGGGATGCCGTAACCTAGCAAAAAAGCATGCAAACGACGTCATCACAGGTAGAGAGTTTGAGTTTCAGAATTGTATCTG
The DNA here is from genome assembly GCA_036023255.1 of Mitrocomella polydiademata. Lineage (NCBI taxonomy): Eukaryota > Metazoa > Cnidaria > Hydrozoa > Leptothecata > Mitrocomidae > Mitrocomella > Mitrocomella polydiademata. The sequence continues at coordinate 3,504 of JAYRBV010027448.1, forward strand.
GTTTACCACTGCCTCTCTTCTGCAACAAGGTCCCGATTACACACCGTACAGTACTTCCGCTCGCACCCTATCCGCCACGTTTTGGTTGTTCACTTTGATAGTCATTTCAACGTACACAGCGAATCTGGCAGCTTTTTTCACCATAGAACAACGAAACACGGGGATCAATACACTCGAGGATCTTGCCAAACAGGACCAAATCAAGTACGGTATACTTGGCCGCGGACAAACTTACAGCATGTTCAAAAACAGCGAAGTTCCACTCTACAAGAAGATGTTTGTTTACATGCAGACGGAGAACACTTTCGTTACTTCATCCACAGCTGGCGTGGAAAGGGTTCGCCAGGGGAATTACGCGTACCTTTCAGAACACCCAATAATTTTGTACAAGCACCAACAGAAACCCTGCAACACTGCCATCGTGCGTAATCTTCTGGAGGCCAAAAGCTATGGATTGGTATTACAAAGTCAATCGGAATGGACGAATCCAATATCAGTGGTGATATTGGACCTGCGAGAACAAGGCTTCATCGAAAAGCTACGTCGCAAATGGTGGGACGACTCTTCGCAGTGCTATTACAAGGCCAGCCGAAAGGGTAAAGCTAACTCCCTTTCAATCTCCAATCTGGCCGGCGTGTATGTTATTATGGTTGGAGGTGTGGTTGTATCCATCATTTTCTTGATCGTTGAAGTCTACTACAAGAAACTTTTTGCTGGTAAACTCTTCAAACAAAAATACATCTTCAATAACCACAACATCGCCGGCCAACAACGACAAAACCCCAAGCATCACCAAAATGGCGCCAATGTTACCAGGTTGAAGTTTGATAAACAGGAGAGCCTTGAAACACGCTCCTCCCCTGTCGATTTTCACGAAGATGACCAGGATGAGAACCAGCGTTTCAATGGAAGGCACACGAAATTTGACAGGCTCTTTGATGAAGCGTCGACAGTTCCCATTCGCTTCATTCTTGAAGATACAGGTAAAAGCATCCCCGAATCAACACTTTGAAGAAATATTTTTTGGAAATAAATATTTAGACACATTCTTTATAGAATCTATACTGTACCAGAACAAATGGTTACTAGTATCGAGATTCATCAAATTTAAGATTTACAAACAATCTTACAATGGACGAGACACAAATTCTAAAATAACAATCTTTTTACATAATCAACTATCTACATGGAAAGGTTTTAAAAAGTCAATTGGACATGGAGAAGTAGATGCAAAACGGATTAAAAACGTTGATATTATCATGATATTTTACCTGAGCAGGTGGGTATGTATATTTCATTCGATAGTCGAGATTAAACATGTGTGTAACCCCCGTATAATCAGTTAGTAGTATATATATAAATATTTTGTAAAAATTAAATCGTTGACAAACACCCTCTCTATCTGTTTGACTACGTTCGGTATGTGCCACTACCCCCATGCAAACTTTCAAAACTTTACTTAAAAAAAGGTACCGCGATCCGTATTTCCCGTTTTCCCCGATATATTCTCCGGTAGAGCTCTGAAAATAGTCTTATGATTATAGATATAGGATGGTTGCAATGAATGAACCTGCAAGCTTTCTGAAAAACAGGATGACTGATCAAGTTTGCTTTCCTATACTTCTTCTTCTTCTTGTTAGAATTGTAAGAATTTCAAAATGAGGGAAAATTGAAGGGAAATAAATAAAGTGTTTCGTGTATTTCCCATTTTGTCGATTTTTAAAAAAAGTAGCACCACAAAGATAAGCTGTTGATCGATAGAGAAAGGAACAATGCTATTTTGTAAAATGGCAATTTCAGTAAGAATACACCGTTTCGACGTCTTAGAATGGTTGTATTTTGTTTGGTTGTTTTCGGTACAACCGTCTATAACCGTTGTGCAGTGTAAGACTGCGTTTTTTTTATCACAACCGTCCAGAACGCATGCGCATATGACACCGGCTGTACTTATACTTGAGATGACGATTTAAACGATTGGAGATGTCATGTAGTTATGTCAATATCCTTTGCTGACAGTAATTTAAAATTGTCGAGTCAAGTGCAAAAAAAAAAACACTTTTGAAAACCTGATGACTTTTAATCTCTATCTCAAGTGGAAACCCTCTTAAAAATGAGTCCATTAAAAAAATCAAAAAAAAACCCTTTCTTTGTTAATGTCAACAAATATGTTAAAATACACTATGTACATGTATTTTCACTTATGGTATAATTTGGGAGGTGATTGGCTTTAAAAACCTACATAGTAGCATTATTTTTATTCGCTATGACAATCATAAGTATGCGTATCTAAAAGATGTAAAATATGTGACCTAAATGCGGTCTCGGGATATTTTTAAATTGCCCCATCACACACACTATACTAACCAACCTATTACATCTTTTTGACGCAAAATTCTACCATTATGAATGTTACACTAAAACTCGATTCAGTTTCCTCTTTAACTATGCAAGATTAACTTTTATTATTCATGGGAGAAATGTGAATTAAAAATTTCATTATGTGTTAATTGTTTTCCCAACATTATTTCCGACATTAATCAAAAGGTATGGATCGAATTTTTTGTAAAATTTTTGACATTTTTTCTAGTGTTGAAATGGTGTATTCCCAGGGCTTTTCAAAAAAGCGAATAAAAGTCTTGAGAGCAATGACTAAAGTCATATAGTTGCACTCGTTTATTTCACAAAGTGCAAAATCATTAAAATATCAATTAATAGCAATTTATATTTATATGGCACTATATAGAACTTATATCTCATTTGCTTATGGTCCAGGTCTATCTTGCTATTATTACGCTAGTCTAATTCGCAGACGCTTGTGATTGCTAGGTCTACAATTTATACTAGTACTTATATCAATATTATTTAACCAGGATATCTTCAATATTCATAAAGAAGGGGCGCGACAACCCCTCAAATCTGCTCTTATATTATATTCAATTAAATAAATTCAATAAATCAACGCCTTTCGTTAATTTCAATTTTTCTTATCTTCAAATATATATAGTATATATATATAAATATATATATTTTTATATCTTCAAATATATATAGACATATATTACTGATAGTTTGATTGTTTTTCATCATTTACATAGATAAAAAAAAATTATTTTGCGACAAGCGTTTGAAAAACTAAACCTTGTTTCTCCCAGGCCTTGCAAAAACCTTAAAATTGAAACATTTACTAGCTTGGAAAGAAGTTTAGATATCATAAGGATAAAAATCGTCTTAATTTACAAATTAGATTTTTTTATAAGTTTTATATGTATCTAAAGGTGGATTGCTACTTAATTTGTTTTTATTAGGACATAAACAGGACATAAACAGGACAAGACAGGACATAAACAGGACAAGACAGGACATATTATGGGGGAAAAAATTTGTACTGAAAATCCAATTGGTTCGTTGAAAATTCTTGAACTGGATTCAACTTTGTCTTTGGACAGAGCTGAAACAAACAGGACATTATATACTTTTCCTGATGTCCTAGTCCTGTTCTAGCTTATCCTGTCGAATAGTGGACAAGTGAAAATCCACCTTAACCTAACGATGACATTGGATGACATTGGGTGACATTAGATTGTTGAATCATTTCCTTGAAATATATCATAACCTTGGTAGAAGAAAAAAACATAAAGGTGAAATATTCTGAAGGTCAGAATGGAAATTTATATCATTCATATTCACCTAACGAATTAATTATAATAAAGGCAAAAATACCTTCCTGTTATATTAAAAGAAAAGTTTATAAGAAAACTACAGGATCTTATAATGTAATTATATTTCTAAAATATTTCACTCAAATAAATTTTTTGGAAATTTTTTTAACGGGCTGGAGACATAGAAGGCTTTAAGAGGGACGATACCTTCTTTCAAAAGATTCTAACTTTTCATTAAAAATAGCCATAATTTTTTGTGCCACCTATCAACTTACTATGCATGAAACATATATAACCCTATAGCCAAAACACCTTTTTAATATCGATGAACAATTTATTGAAAAAGGTTGCGAAAACAAAAAACCTCAAGAGATGAGTAAAGAAATAGAAATTCGATTAATATTCACGACCGTCGTTCAGTAACTAAAGTTATAATAGTGATTCTAAACCTTGTTACCATGCCAACTACTTTCTTCCCCCCTTTAGATGTTAAGAATCTTTTGTTACCTAAAAGCTTACAGACGTTTAAAAAGATATAAACAAAACAAAAGAAGGAGGCGCTTTTGTAACGTCCATATAACATTGTTTGAACCTTACAAATCTTTTAGGTAAACGTTAATTTCTTGATATGAAAAGCAAATATTTGTGTTCTACGCTATATATATCTATTTACTAATTTCTCTTTTCAATATTATTCCGTACTAATTCTTTTGCATAAGTTGGTTGGCTGGCTGTTGGAAAATTTTAACAAGAACAGAAAATTTATACAAGAAAAAGGTGATAGACAAGGAGGAAAAGTAAAAATGGTAAGTACAGAGAAGGTTAATGTCTTTTTTATACAGACCCTGTTTTCACAATTTTAATATTTTCAACGACAAAACAACTCAAATCATCACAATTTTTTGTGCAGTCTCCCAGAATGCATCAACAACCACATTGACAATTACAGTAAAGTCCTTACATTACTTAGCAAATAATCAGTAATATATAAGCTAAAAATTCATTAAAACTGAAATTCGTTTGAAACTTTTGGGACTTTTTTTATTCGACGTGTTTCTACAGACTAAGCTTTTTAAAAATATCGACAACGCACACAGACTTTATGCATCATAATAAAACCAAACTCGTTAATAGCTCTATGTTTTATGCTTCTTTATAATTATTATATGCTTCATAAAACCAAATTCTTGATAAACGATGAATACTTTCTATTCCTATCCTTTCCATTTTTTTTTATAGTCTCACAATCTAGAAGAATCTGTCAGAGCAGGTAAGAAATCAAAATATCTTTGTTGTCTTAACAACCATGATGGTTGACTTATTGTTGATATGGCACTCAGTGTAGGGTGCCGTATCAATAAAAAAACACTTTTCTTAAGTTTCTGTATATAATGTTTATATTTATTGTATACTGTATATTTTGGCACTATGGTAAACACTATTTGCTTACGTTGGGTTGGGAAAATCACAAGTGAGGTTTGTGAGAAAATCAAGACCGGAAAAAAAAGCAGTTTCTATGATACCTCTTAGGAGCTTCATTAGACTTATACTCTATTAATGTACTCTTAACAGGCTTATGACATGTCATTCTACTTGTTCCGGTGGTCAAGTAGTGTTGGTCTACTCAAGAAGGCAATTGAATACTTTAATAGGGCCAGAAACCTTTAGCGTTTTTTCTCGTTTTTTCTTTGACCATTTCTGCGAAAAAAAAGATAAAACACGAAAGTTTTTGTCAAGAAAATTCACGAAAGTGTAAAATAGTTGAAAATTATGTTTAGTTATTTAATTATCTTTAACATACATGAATTAACTCATTTCATAAAATATGTTGTTTTTGGTCTATAGTATAAACATTTTTAATTCAATGGGTGGTTATTGTGGGAGGAAAAAAAACTTTACAAATATTTGTCAACTTTCTCCTCATAATAGGCTGGTCTCACTCTCTTCCCAGTAGAGTACTATTTTGATTCCAGGAAACTAAACCTAAGCATAAGGTCTGAATGAATTGAAAAGAAACCCCTGCCCTGAATCTTTCAATATTGTGCAAGCTGGTCTTCTTGTTTTCAATAAAGCAATAATTTGGACTTGAAATATCCCGAAACGAGATATCGTGTAAACTGTGAATGTCTTTTGGGGGATTTCCCCTATTTAAGACATTACAATACAGATGACGTGACTTTAGTGAAGCCCAGGCACGCTCAAAATCCTTTATTCATTTGAATCTTTTTTAAGAAATGTGCTGTCTTTCAACAGAAGCCTAATTTAGTTTTACCTACAAAATAAAACAGTCTTAAAGAATGAGCACCGATAGTCGCGAGGAAGTATCGGGCTTTGGATCTTTTAAAATATAAGCTTAGCACTTTAAGCAATTTGCCATGAGCACATTCAAAATATCATAGAAAAAAAGTCGTGTTTCAAATTCAATCTTTTCTTACAGAATTGAAGTCAGCGTTCGACATTTTTGATAGAAATAATGATGGCACTATATGTCGTGAGGAGATCAAAGCAATTTTTTCAACATTTGATATGGAAACCTCCGATGAGCAATTACAAAAACTAATGACTGAAGCCGATATTGATGGTAAGTAAGTGTGGTTTCTATTATAAGTAAAACGATATCGAAAATCTTACAAACAACGTGTTTATAAAATAAAAATTCCAGGGGGTCAACAGTTTATTCCAGGGGGTAAGGAAAAAAACAAGCTGGAATTCCAGGGGGTTTTGCAGTCATACATTGGAATTCCAGGGGGTATGGTAAAAATGGCCCTGGAATTCCAGGGGGTAAGGAAAAAACAGATGGAATTCCAGGGGGTAAGTGCCTCCAAAAAAGAACCTCCTCAACATGGGGGATACGGAAAAGCCCAATTGAGCTCACGTGATAAAATTTGCGTAATATAAAATTTGTGTAAAATTTGCGTAGTATAAAATTTGCGTAGTATAAAATTTTGCGTAGTGTAAAATTTGCGTAGTGTAAAAATTGCGTAGTGTAAAAATTTGCGTAGTGTAAAATTGCGTAGTGTAAAATTTTCGTGATGTAAAATTTGCGTATCATTACCACCGCACACCAACCTAGCCTGCGGTCGGGGAGGAATAAAAATTTCGTACATCGCACGGCGGTCTGGTACCGGCTAAAGCCTAGTTTCCATTCAACAAATTTGTGCAGGCGGACGGAAAAAGTAACGTCGTGACGTCAAACTGTTACTAA